>CALUEK010000207.1:0-195000 GCA_944039245.1 Nebria salina
TAAATAACTAAATAACTAAATAACTAAATAACTAAATAACTAAATAACTAAATAACTAAATAACTAAATAACTAAATAACTAAATAACTAAATAACTAAATAACTAAATAACTAAATAACTAAATAACTAAATAACTAAATAACTAAATAACTAAATAACTAAATAACTAAATAACTAAATAACTAAATAACTAAATAACTAAATAACTAAATAACTAAATAACTAAATAACTAAATAACTAAATAACTAAATAACTAAATAACTAAATAACTAAATAACTAAATAACTAAATAACTAAATAACTAAATAACTAAATAACTAAATAACTAAATAACTAAATAACTAAATAACTAAATAACTAAATAACTAAATAACTAAATAACTAAATAACTAAATAACTAAATAACTAAATAACTAAATAACTAAATAACTAAATAACTAAATAACTAAATAACTAAATAACTAAATAACTAAATAACTAAATAACTAAATAACTAAATAACTAAATAACTAAATAACTAAATAACTAAATAACTAAATAACTAAATAACTAAATAACTAAATAACTAAATAACTAAATAACTAAATAACTAAATAACTAAATAACTAAATAACTAAATAACTAAATAACTAAATAACTAAATAACTAAATAACTAAATAACTAAATAACTAAATAACTAAATAACTAAATAACTAAATAACTAAATAACTAAATAACTAAATAACTAAATAACTAAATAACTAAATAACTAAATAACTAAATAACTAAATAACTAAATAACTAAATAACTAAATAACTAAATAACTAAATAACTAAATAACTAAATAACTAAATAACTAAATAACTAAATAACTAAATAACTAAATAACTAAATAACTAAATAACTAAATAACTAAATAACTAAATAACTAAATAACTAAATAACTAAATAACTAAATAACTAAATAACTAAATAACTAAATAACTAAATAACTAAATAACTAAATAACTAAATAACTAAATAACTAAATAACTAAATAACTAAATAACTAAATAACTAAATAACTAAATAACTAAATAACTAAATAACTAAATAACTAAATAACTAAATAACTAAATAACTAAATAACTAAATAACTAAATAACTAAATAACTAAATAACTAAATAACTAAATAACTAAATAACTAAATAACTAAATAACTAAATAACTAAATAACTAAATAACTAAATAACTAAATAACTAAATAACTAAATAACTAAATAACTAAATAACTAAATAACTAAATAACTAAATAACTAAATAACTAAATAACTAAATAACTAAATAACTAAATAACTAAATAACTAAATAACTAAATAACTAAATAACTAAATAACTAAATAACTAAATAACTAAATAACTAAATAACTAAATAACTAAATAACTAAATAACTAAATAACTAAATAACTAAATAACTAAATAACTAAATAACTAAATAACTAAATAACTAAATAACTAAATAACTAAATAACTAAATAACTAAATAACTAAATAACTAAATAACTAAATAACTAAATAACTAAATAACTAAATAACTAAATAACTAAATAACTAAATAACTAAATAACTAAATAACTAAATAACTAAATAACTAAATAACTAAATAACTAAATAACTAAATAACTAAATAACTAAATAACTAAATAACTAAATAACTAAATAACTAAATAACTAAATAACTAAATAACTAAATAACTAAATAACTAAATAACTAAATAACTAAATAACTAAATAACTAAATAACTAAATAACTAAATAACTAAATAACTAAATAACTAAATAACTAAATAACTAAATAACTAAATAACTAAATAACTAAATAACTAAATAACTAAATAACTAAATAACTAAATAACTAAATAACTAAATAACTAAATAACTAAATAACTAAATAACTAAATAACTAAATAACTAAATAACTGAGGAATATATGAGACATATTGCAGTAATATACGCAAATACAAGCGTTAAAATGCCAATACCAGAGTAATATATTTCTTAGCGTATTGTACTTATAAGTTATAGTTCACCATTAAAAATGTTCAGAAATTGATTCAAATTCGTTTCAAATGAGACATTTAGCAGTAATATACGCAAATACAAGCGTTAAAATGCCAATACCAGAGTAATATATTTCCTAGCGTATTGCAACAAAGAGTTATAGGACCCCGTAAAATATGTACGGATCAATTGATTCAAATTCGTTTCAAATGAGACATATTGCAGTAATATACGCAAATACAAGCGTTAAAATGCCAATACGAGAGGAATATATGAGACATATTGCAGTTAAATACGCAAATACAAGCGTTAAATTGCCAATACCAGAGTAATATATTTCTTAGCGTATTGCACTAAAAAGTTATAGGACTCCATAAAATATGTTCAGATGTTGATACAAATTCGTTTGAAATGAGACATATTGCATTAATATACGCAAATACAAGCGTTAAAATGCCAATATCAGAGTAATATATTTCCTAGCGTATTGCACCAAAAAGTTATAGTCCACCATTAAAAATGTTCAGATATTGTTTCAAATTCGTTTCAAATGAGACATATAGCAGTAATATACGCAAATACAAGCGTTAAAATGCCAATACGAGAGGAATATATGAGACATATTGCAGTTAAATACGCAAATACAAGCGTTAAATTGCCAATACCAGAGTAATATATTTCTTAGCGTAATGCACTAAAAAGTTATAGGACTCCATAAAATATGTTCAGATGTTGATACAAATTCGTTTGAAATGAGACATATTGCACTAATATAGGCAAATACAAGCGTTAAAATGCCAATACCAGAGTAATATATTTCCTAGCGTATTGCACCAAAAAGTTATAGGACCCCGTAAAATATGTACGGATCAATTGATTCAAATTCGTTGCAAATGAGACATATTGCAGTAATATACGCAAATACAAGCGTTAAAATGCCAATACCAGAGTAATATATTTCTCAGCGTCTTGCCCTAAAAAGTTATAGGACTCTATAAAACATGTTCAGATGTTGATACAAATTCGTTTCAAATGAGACATATTGCAGTAATATACGCAATGCAAGCGTTAAAATGCCAATACCTGAGTAATATATAACTTAGCGTATTGTACTAAAAAGTTATAGGCCACCATTAAATATGTTCAGAAATTGATTCAAATTCGTTTCAAATGAGACATATTGCAGTAATATGCGCAAATACAAGCGTTAAAAGGACAATACTAGAGTAATATATTTCGTAGCGTATTGCACTAAAAAGTTATAGGACTCCATAAAATATGTTCAGATGTTCATACAAATTCATTTGAAATGAGACATATTGCACTAATATACGCAAATACAAGCGTTAAAATGCCAATACGAGAGAAATATATGAGACATATTGCAGTTAAATACGCAAATACAAGCGTTAAAATGCCAATACCAGAGTAATATATTTCTTAGCGTATTGCACTAAAAAGGTATAGGACTCCATAAAATATGTTCAGATGTTGATACAAATTCGTTTGAAATGAGACATATTGCATTAATATACGCAAATACAAGCGTTAAAATGCCAATACCAGAGTAATATATTTCCTAGCGTATTGCACCAAAAAGTTATAGGACCCCGTAATATATGTACGGATCAATTGATTCAAATTCGTTTCAAATGAGACATATTGCAGTAATATACGCAAATACAAGCGTTAAAATGCCAATACGAGAGGAATATATGAGACATATTGCAGTTAAATACGCAAATACAAGCGTTAAAATGCCAATACCAGAGTAATATATTTCTTAGCTTATTGCGCTACAAAGTTATAGGACTCCATAAAATATGTTCAGATGTTGATACAAATTCGTTTGAAATGAGACATATTGCAGTAATATACGCAAATACAAGCGTTAAAATGCCAATACCAGAGTAATATATTTCTTAGCGTATTGCACCAAAAAGTTATAGGACCCCGTTATATATGTACGGATCAATTGATTCAAATTCGTTTCAAATGAGACATATTGCAGTAATATACGCAAATACAAGCGTTAAAATGCCAATACGAGAGGAATATATGAGACATATTGCAGTTAAATACGCAAATACAAGCCTTAAAATGCCAATACCAGAGTAATATATTTCTTAGCGTATTGCACTTAAAAGTTATAGGACTCCATAAAATATGTTCAGATGTTGATACAAATTCGTTTGAAATGAGACATATTGCACTAATATAGGCAAATACAAGCGTTAAAATGCCAATACCAGAGCGTATTGCACCAAAAAGTTATAGGACCCCGTAAAATATGTACGGATCAATTGATTCAAATTCGTTTCAAATGAGACATATTGCAGTAATATACGCAAATACAAGCGTTAAAATGCCAATACGAGAGGAATATATGAGACATATTGCAGTTAAATACGCAAATACAAGCGTTAAAATGCCAATACCAGAGTAATATATTTCTTAGCTTATTGCGCTACAAAGTTATAGGACTCCATAAAATATGTTCAGATGTTGATACAAATTCGTTTGAAATGAGACATATTGCAGTAATATACGCAAATACAAGCGTTAAAATGCCAATACCAGAGTAATATATTTCTTAGCGTATTGCACCAAAAAGTTATAGGACCCCGTTATATATGTACGGATATATTGATTCAAATTCGTTTCAAATGAGACATATTGCAGTAATATACGCAAATACAAGCGTTAAAATGCCAATACGAGAGGAATATATGAGACATATTGCAGTTAAATACGCAAATACAAGCGTTAAAATGCCAATACCAGAGTAATATATTTCTTAGCGTATTGCACTAAAAAGTTATAGGACTCCATAAAATATGTTCAGATGTTGATACAAATTCGTTTGAAATGAGACATATTGCAATAATATAGGCAAATACAAGCGTTAAAATGCCAATACCAGAGTAATATATTTCCTAGCGTATTGCACCAAAAAGTTATAGGACCCCGTAAAATATGTACGGATCATTGATTCAAATTCGTTTCTAATGAGACATATTGCAGTAATATACGCAAATACAAGCGTTAAAATGCCAATACGAGAGGAATATATGAGACATATTGCAGTTAAATACGCAAATACAAGCGTTAAAATGCCAATACCAGAGTAATATATTTCTTAGCGTATTGCACTAAAAAGTTATAGGACTCCATAAAATATGTTCAGATGTTGATACAAATTCGTTTGAAATGAGACATATTGCAGTAATATACGCAAATACAAGCGTTAAAATGCCAATACCAGAGTAATATATTTCCTAGCGTATTGCAACAAAGAGTTATAGGACCCCGTAAAATATGTACGGATCAATTGATTCAAATTCGTTTCAAATGAGACATATTGCAGTAATATACGCAAATACAAGCGTTAATATGCCAATACGAGAGGAATATATGAGACATATTGCAGTAATATACGCAAATACAAGCGTTAAAATGCCAATACCAGAGTAATATATTTCTTAGCGTATTGTACTTATAAGTTATAGTTCACCATTAAAAATGTTCAGAAATTGATTCAAATTCGTTTCAAATGAGACATATAGCAGTAATATACGCAAATACAAGCGTTAAAATGCCAATACCAGAGTAATATATTTCCTAGCGTATTGCAACAAAGAGTTATAGGACCCCGTAAAATATGTACGGATCAATTGATTCAAATTCGTTTCAAATGAGACATATTGCAGTAATATACGCAAATACAAGCGTTAAAATGCCAATACGAGAGGAATATATGAGACATATTGCAGTTAAATACGCAAATACAAGCGTTAAATTGCCAATACCAGAGTAATATATTTCTTAGCGTATTGCACTAAAAAGTTATAGGACTCCATAAAATATGTTCAGATGTTGATACAAATTCGTTTGAAATGAGACATATTGCATTAATATACGCAAATACAAGCGTTAAAATGCCAATACCAGAGTAATATATTTCCTAGCGTATTGCACCAAAAAGTTATAGGCCACCATTAAAAATGTTCAGATATTGATTCAAATTCGTTGCAAATGAGACATATAGCAGTAATATACGCAAATACAAGCGTTAAAATGCCAATACCAGAGTAATATATTTCTTAGCGTATTGCACTAAAAAGTTATAGGACTCCATAAAATATGTTCAGATGTTGATACAAATTCGTTTGAAATGAGACATATTGCATTAATATACGCAAATACAAGCTTTAAAATGCCAATACCAGAGTAATATATTTCCTAGCGTATTGCACCAAAAAGTTATAGGCCACCATTAAAAATGTTCAGATATTGATTCAAATTCGTTTCAAATGAGACATATAGCAGTAATATACGCAAATACAAGCGTTAAAATGCCAATACGAGAGGAATATATGAGACATATTGCAGTTAAATACGCAAATACAAGCGTTAAATTGCCAATACCAGAGTAATATATTTCTTAGCGTATTGCACTAAAAAGTTATAGGACTCCATAAAATATGTTCAGATGTTGATACAAATTCGTTTGAAATGAGACATATTGCATTAATATACGCAAATACAAGCGTTAAAATGCCAATACCAGAGTAATATATTTCCTAGCGTATTGCACCAAAAAGTTATAGGCCACCATTAAAAATGTTCAGATATTGATTCAAATTCGTTGCAAATGAGACATATAGCAGTAATATACGCAAATACAAGCGTTAAAATGCCAATACGAGAGTAATATATGAGACATATTGCAGTTATATAAGCAAATACAAGCGTTAAAATGCCAATACCAGAGTAATATATTTCTTAGCGTATTGCACTAAAAATATAGGACTCCATAAAATATGTTCAGATGTTGATACAAATTCGTTTGAAATGAGACATATTGCACTAATATAGGCAAATACAAGCGTTAAAATGCCAATACCAGAGTAATATATTTCCTAGCGTATTGCACCAAAAAGTTATAGGACCCCGTAAAATATGTACGGATCATTGATTCAAATTCGTTTCAAATGAGACATATTGCAGTAATATACGCAAATACAAGCGTTAAAATGCCAATACGAGAGGAATATATGAGACATATTGCAGTTAAATACGCAAATACAAGCGTTAAAATGCCAATACCAGAGTAATATATTTCTTAGCGTATTGCACTAAAAAGTTATAGGACTCCATAAAATATGTTCAGATGTTGATACAAATTCGTTTGAAATGAGACATATTGCACTAATATAGGCAAATACAAGCGTTAAAATGCCAATACCAGAGTAATATATTTCCTAGCGTATTGCACCAAAAAGTTATAGGACCCCGTAAAATATGTACGGATCAATTGATTCAAATTCGTTTCAAATGAGACATATTGCAGTAATATACGCAAATACAAGCGTTAAAATGCCAATACGAGAGGAATATATGAGACATATTGCAGTTAAATACGCAAATACAAGCGTTAAAATGCCAATACCAGAGTAATATATTTCTTAGCTTATTGCGCTACAAAGTTATAGGACTCCATAAAATATGTTCAGATGTTGATACAAATTCGTTTGAAATGAGACATATTGCAGTAATATACGCAAATACAAGCGTTAAAATGCCAATACCAGAGTAATATATTTCTTAGCGTATTGCACCAAAAAGTTATAGGACCCCGTTATATATGTACGGATCAAATGATTCAAATTCGTTTCAAATGAGACATATTGCAGTAATATACGCAAATACAAGCGTTAAAATGCCAATACGAGAGGAATATATGAGACATATTGCAGTTAAATACACAAATACAAGCCTTAAAATGCCAATACCAGAGTAATATATTTCTTAGCGTATTGCACTTAAAAGTTATAGGACTCCATAAAATATGTTCAGATGTTGATACAAATTCGTTTGAAATGAGACATATTGCACTAATATAGGCAAATACAAGCGTTAAAATGCCAATACCAGAGCGTATTGCACCAAAAAGTTATAGGACCCCGTAAAATATGTACGGATCAATTGATTCAAATTCGTTTCAAATGAGACATATTGCAGTAATATACGCAAATACAAGCGTTAAAATGCCAATACGAGAGGAATATATGAGACATATTGCAGTTAAATACGCAAATACAAGCGTTAAAATGCCAATACCAGAGTAATATATTTCTTAGCGTATTGCACTAAAAAGTTATAGGACTCCATAAAATATGTTCAGATGTTGATACAAATTCGTTTGAAATGAGACATATTGCAGTAATATACGAGAATACAAGCGTTAAAATGCCAATACGAGAGGAATATATGAGACATATTGCAGTTAAATACGCAAATACAAGCGTTAAAATGCCAATACCAGAGTAATATATTTCTTAGCTTATTGCGCTACAAAGTTATAGGACTCCATAAAATATGTTCAGATGTTGATACAAATTCGTTTGAAATGAGACATATTGCAGTAATATACGCAAATACAAGCGTTAAAATGCCAATACCAGAGTAATATATTTCTTAGCGTATTGCACCAAAAAGTTATAGGACCCCGTTATATATGTACGGATCAATTGATTCAAATTCGTTTCAAATGAGACATATTGCAGTAATATACGCAAATACAAGCGTTAAAATGCCAATACGAGAGGAATATATGAGACATATTGCAGTTAAATACGCAAATACAAGCCTTAAAATGCCAATACCAGAGTAATATATTTCTTAGCGTATTGCACTTAAAAGTTATAGGACTCCATAAAATATGTTCAGATGTTGATACAAATTCGTTTGAAATGAGACATATTGCACTAATATAGGCAAATACAAGCGTTAAAATGCCAATACCAGAGCGTATTGCACCAAAAAGTTATAGGACCCCGTAAAATATGTACGGATCAATTGATTCAAATTCGTTTCAAATGAGACATATTGCAGTAATATACGCAAATACAAGCGTTAAAATGCCAATACGAGAGGAATATATGAGACATATTGCAGTTAAATACGCAAATACAAGCGTTAAATTGCCAATACCAGAGTAATATATTTCTTAGCGTATTGCACTAAAAAGTTATAGGACTCCATAAAATATGTTCAGATGTTGATACAAATTCGTTTGAAATGAGACATATTGCATTAATATACGCAAATACAAGCGTTAAAATGCCAATATCAGAGTAATATATTTCCTAGCGTATTGCACCAAAAAGTTATAGTCCACCATTAAAAATGTTCAGATATTGTTTCAAATTCGTTTCAAATGAGACATGTAGCAGTAATATACGCAAATACAAGCGTTAAAATGCCAATACGAGAGGAATATATGAGACATATTGCAGTTATATAAGCAAATACAAGCGTTAAAATGCCAATACCAGAGTAATATATTTCTTAGCGTATTGCACTAAAAAGTTATAGGACTCCATAAAATATGTTCAGATGTTGATACAAATTCGTTTGAAATGAGACATATTGCACTAATATAGGCAAATACAAGCGTTAAAATGCCAATACCAGAGTAATATATTTCCTAGCGTATTGCACCAAAAAGTTATAGGACCCCGTAAAATATGTACGGATCATTGATTCAAATTCGTTTCAAATGAGACATATTGCAGTAATATACGCAAATACAAGCGTTAAAATGCCAATACGAGAGGAATATATGAGACATATTGCAGTTAAATACGCAAATACAAGCGTTAAAATGCCAATACCAGAGTAATATATTTCTTAGCGTTGCACAAAAAAGTTATAGGACTCCATAAAATATGTTCAGATGTTGATACAAATTCGTTTGAATTGAGACATATTGCATTAATATACGCAAATACAAGCGATAAAATGCCAATACCAGAGTAATATATTTCCTAGCGTATTGCACCAAAAAGTTATAGGCCACCATTAAAAAAGTTCAGATATTGATTCAAATTCGTTTCAAATGAGACATATAGCAGTAATATACGCAAATACAAGCGTTAAAATGCCAATACGAGAGGAATATATGAGACATATTTTAGTTAAATACGCAAATACAAGCGTTAAAATGCCAATACCAGAGTAATATATTTCTTAGCGTATTGCACTAAAAAGTTATAGGACTCCATAAAATATGTTCAGATGTTGATACAAATTCGTTTGAAATGAGACATATTGCACTAATATAGGCAAATACAAGCGTTAAAATGCCAATACCAGAGTAATATATTTCCTAGCGTATTGCACCAAAAAGTTATAGGACCCCGTAAAATATGTACGGATCAATTGATTCAAATTCGTTTCAAATGAGACATATTGCAGTAATATACGCAAATACAAGCGTTAATATGCCAATACGAGAGGAATATATGAGACATATTGCAGTTATATACGCAAATACAAGCGTTAAAATGCCAATACCAGAGTAATATATTTCTTAGCGTATTGCACTAAAAAGTTATAGGACCCAATAAAATATGTTCAGATATTGATTCAAATTCGTTTTAAATGAGACATATTTCAGTAATATACGCAAATACAAGCGTTAAAATGCCAATACCAGAGTAATATATTTCTCAGCGTCTTGCCCTAAAAAGTTATAGGACTCTATAAAACATGTTCAGATGTTGATACAAATTCGTTTCAAATGAGACATATTGCAGTAATATACGCAATGCAAGCGTTAAAATGCCAATACCTGAGTAATATATAACTTAGCGTATTGTACTAAAAAGTTATAGGCCACCATTAAATATGTTCAGAAATTGATTCAAATTCGTTTCAAATGAGACATATTGCAGTAATATGCGCAAATACAAGCGTTAAAAGGACAATACTAGAGTAATATATTTCGTAGCGTATTGCACTAAAAAGTTATAGGACTCCATAAAATATGTTCAGATGTTCATACAAATTCATTTGAAATGAGACATATTGCACTAATATACGCAAATACAAGCGTTAAAATGCCAATACGAGAGAAATATATGAGACATATTGCAGTTAAATACGCAAATACAAGCGTTAAAATGCCAATACCAGAGTAATATATTTCTTAGCGTATTGCACTAAAAAGTTATAGGACTCCATAAAATATGTTCAGATGTTGATACAAATTCGTTTGAAATGAGACATATTGCATTAATATACGCAAATACAAGCGTTAAAATGCCAATACCAGAGTAATATATTTCCTAGCGTATTGCACCAAAAAGTTATAGGACCCCGTAAAATATGTACGGATCAATTGATTCAAATTCGTTTCAAATGAGACATATTGCAGTAATATACGCAAATACAAGCGTTAAAATGCCAATACCAGAGTAATATATTTCTCAGCGTCTTGCCCTAAAAAGTTATAGGACTCTATAAAACATGTTCAGATGTTGATACAAATTCGTTTCAAATGAGACATATTGCAGTAATATACGCAATGCAAGCGTTAAAATGCCAATACCTGAGTAATATATAACTTAGCGTATTGTACTAAAAAGTTATAGGCCACCATTAAATATGTACGGATCAATTGATTCAAATTCGTTTCAAATGAGACATATTGCAGTAATATGCGCAAATACAAGCGTTAAAAGGACAATACTAGAGTAATATATTTCGTAGCGTATTGCACTAAAAAGTTATAGGACTCCATAAAATATGTTCAGATGTTCATACAAATTCATTTGAAATGAGACATATTGCACTAATATACGCAAATACAAGCGTTAAAATGCCAATACGAGAGAAATATATGAGACATATTGCAGTTAAATACGCAAATACAAGCGTTAAAATGCCAATACCAGAGTAATATATTTCTTAGCGTATTGCACTAAAAAGTTATAGGACTCCATAAAATATGTTCAGATGTTGATACAAATTCGTTTGAAATGAGACATATTGCATTAATATACGCAAATACAAGTGTTAAAATGCCAATACCAGAGTAATATATTTCCTAGCGTATTGCACCAAAAAGTTATAGGACCCCGTAATATATGTACGGATCAATTGATTCAAATTCGTTTCAAATGAGACATATTGCAGTAATATACGCAAATACAAGCGTTAAAATGCCAATACGAGAGGAATATATGAGACATATTGCAGTTAAATACGCAAATACAAGCGTTAAAATGCCAATACCAGAGTAATATATTTCTTAGCTTATTGCGCTACAAAGTTATAGGACTCCATAAAATATGTTCAGATGTTGATACAAATTCGTTTGAAATGAGACATATTGCAGTAATATACGCAAATACAAGCGTTAAAATGCCAATACCAGAGTAATATATTTCTTAGCGTATTGCACCAAAAAGTTATAGGACCCCGTTATATATGTACGGATCAATTGATTCAAATTCGTTTCAAATGAGACATATTGCAGTAATATACGCAAATACAAGCGTTAAAATGCCAATACGAGAGGAATATATGAGACATATTGCAGTTAAATACGCAAATACAAGCCTTAAAATGCCAATACCAGAGTAATATATTTCTTAGCGTATTGCACTTAAAAGTTATAGGACTCCATAAAATATGTTCAGATGTTGATACAAATTCGTTTGAAATGAGACATATTGCACTAATATAGGCAAATACAAGCGTTAAAATGCCAATACCAGAGCGTATTGCACCAAAAAGTTATAGGACCCCGTAAAATATGTACGGATCAATTGATTCAAATTCGTTTCAAATGAGACATATTGCAGTAATATACGCAAATACAAGCGTTAAAATGCCAATACGAGAGGAATATATGAGACATATTGCAGTTAAATACGCAAATACAAGCGTTAAAATGCCAATACCAGAGTAATATATTTCTTAGCTTATTGCGCTACAAAGTTATAGGACTCCATAAAATATGTTCAGATGTTGATACAAATTCGTTTGAAATGAGACATATTGCAGTAATATACGCAAATACAAGCGTTAAAATGCCAATACCAGAGTAATATATTTCTTAGCGTATTGCACCAAAAAGTTATAGGAACCCGTTATATATGTACGGATCAATTGATTCAAATTCGTTTCAAATGAGACATATTGCAGTAATATACGCAAATACAAGCGTTAAAATGCCAATACGAGAGGAATATATGAGACATATTGCAGTTAAATACGCAAATACAAGCGTTAAAATGCCAATACCAGAGTAATATATTTCTTAGCGTATTGCACTAAAAAGTTATAGGACTCCATAAAATATGTTCAGATGTTGATACAAATTCGTTTGAAATGAGACATATTGCAATAATATAGGCAAATACAAGCGTTAAAATGCCAATACCAGAGTAATATATTTCCTAGCGTATTGCACCAAAAAGTTATAGGACCCCGTAAAATATGTACGGATCATTGATTCAAATTCGTTTCTAATGAGACATATTGCAGTAATATACGCAAATACAAGCGTTAAAATGCCAATACGAGAGGAATATATGAGACATATTGCAGTTAAATACGCAAATACAAGCGTTAAAATGCCAATACCAGAGTAATATATTTCTTAGCGTATTGCACTAAAAAGTTATAGGACTCCATAAAATATGTTCAGATGTTGATACAAATTCGTTTGAAATGAGACATATTGCAGTAATATACGCAAATACAAGCGTTAAAATGCCAATACCAGAGTAATATATTTCCTAGCGTATTGCAACAAAGAGTTATAGGACCCCGTAAAATATGTACGGATCAATTGATTCAAATTCGTTTCAAATGAGACATATTGCAGTAATATACGCAAATACAAGCGTTAATATGCCAATACGAGAGGAATATATGAGACATATTGCAGTAATATACGCAAATACAAGCGTTAAAATGCCAATACCAGAGTAATATATTTCTTAGCGTATTGTACTTATAAGTTATAGTTCACCATTAAAAATGTTCAGAAATTGATTCAAATTCGTTTCAAATGAGACATTTAGCAGTAATATACGCAAATACAAGCGTTAAAATGCCAATACCAGAGTAATATATTTCCTAGCGTATTGCAACAAAGAGTTATAGGACCCCGTAAAATATGTACGGATCAATTGATTCAAATTCGTTTCAAATGAGACATATTGCAGTAATATACGCAAATACAAGCGTTAAAATGCCAATACGAGAGGAATATATGAGACATATTGCAGTTAAATACGCAAATACAAGCGTTAAATTGCCAATACCAGAGTAATATATTTCTTAGCGTATTGCACTAAAAAGTTATAGGACTCCATAAAATATGTTCAGATGTTGATACAAATTCGTTTGAAATGAGACATATTGCATTAATATACGCAAATACAAGCGTTAAAATGCCAATACCAGAGTAATATATTTCCTAGCGTATTGCACCAAAAAGTTATAGGCCACCATTAAAAATGTTCAGATATTGATTCAAATTCGTTTCAAATGAGACATATAGCAGTAATATACGCAAATACAAGCGTTAAAATGCCAATACCAGAGTAATATATTTCTTAGCGTATTGCACTAAAAAGTTATAGGACTCCATAAAATATGTTCAGATGTTGATACAAATTCGTTTGAAATGAGACATATTGCATTAATATACGCAAATACAAGCTTTAAAATGCCAATACCAGAGTAATATATTTCCTAGCGTATTGCACCAAAAAGTTATAGGCCACCATTAAAAATGTTCAGATATTGATTCAAATTCGTTTCAAATGAGACATATAGCAGTAATATACGCAAATACAAGCGTTAAAATGCCAATACGAGAGGAATATATGAGACATATTGCAGTTAAATACGCAAATACAAGCGTTAAATTGCCAATACCAGAGTAATATATTTCTTAGCGTATTGCACTAAAAAGTTATAGGACTCCATAAAATATGTTCAGATGTTGATACAAATTCGTTTGAAATGAGACATATTGCATTAATATACGCAAATACAAGCGTTAAAATGCCAATACCAGAGTAATATATTTCCTAGCGTATTGCACCAAAAAGTTATAGGCCACCATTAAAAATGTTCAGATATTGATTCAAATTCGTTGCAAATGAGACATATAGCAGTAATATACGCAAATACAAGCGTTAAAATGCCAATACGAGAGTAATATATGAGACATATTGCAGTTATATAAGCAAATACAAGCGTTAAAATGCCAATACCAGAGTAATATATTTCTTAGCGTATTGCACTAAAAATATAGGACTCCATAAAATATGTTCAGATGTTGATACAAATTCGTTTGAAATGAGACATATTGCACTAATATAGGCAAATACAAGCGTTAAAATGCCAATACCAGAGTAATATATTTCCTAGCGTATTGCACCAAAAAGTTATAGGACCCCGTAAAATATGTACGGATCATTGATTCAAATTCGTTTCAAATGAGACATATTGCAGTAATATACGCAAATACAAGCGTTAAAATGCCAATACGAGAGGAATATATGAGACATATTGCAGTTAAATACGCAAATACAAGCGTTAAAATGCCAATACCAGAGTAATATATTTCTTAGCGTATTGCACTAAAAAGTTATAGGACTCCATAAAATATGTTCAGATGTTGATACAAATTCGTTTGAAATGAGACATATTGCAGTAATATACGAGAATACAAGCGTTAAAATGCCAATACGAGAGGAATATATGAGACATATTGCAGTTAAATACGCAAATACAAGCGTTAAATTGCCAATACCAGAGTAATATATTTCTTAGCGTATTGCACTAAAAAGTTATAGGACTCCATAAAATATGTTCAGATGTTGATACAAATTCGTTTGAAATGAGACATATTGCATTAATATACGCAAATACAAGCGTTAAAATGCCAATACCAGAGTAATATATTTCCTAGCGTATTGCACCAAAAAGTTATAGTCCACCATTAAAAATGTTCAGATATTGTTTCAAATTCGTTTCAAATGAGACATATAGCAGTAATATACGCAAATACAAGCGTTAAAATGCCAATACGAGAGGAATATATGAGACATATTGCAGTTATATAAGCAAATACAAGCGTTAAAATGCCAATACCAGAGTAATATATTTCTTAGCGTATTGCACTAAAAAGTTATAGGACTCCATAAAATATGTTCAGATGTTGATACAAATTCGTTTGAAATGAGACATATTGCACTAATATAGGCAAATACAAGCGTTAAAATGCCAATACCAGAGTAATATATTTCCTAGCGTATTGCACCAAAAAGTTATAGGACCCCGTAAAATATGTACGGATCATTGATTCAAATTCGTTTCAAATGAGACATATTGCAGTAATATACGCAAATACAAGCGTTAAAATGCCAATACGAGAGGAATATATGAGACATATTGCAGTTAAATACGCAAATACAAGCGTTAAAATGCCAATACGAGAGAAATATATGAGACATATTGCAGTTAAATACGCAAATACAAGCGTTAAAATGCCAATACCAGAGTAATATATTTCTTAGCGTATTGCACTAAAAAGTTATAGGACTCCATAAAATATGTTCAGATGTTGATACAAATTCGTTTGAAATGAGACATATTGCATTAATATACGCAAATACAAGCGTTAAAATGCCAATACCAGAGTAATATATTTCGTAGCGTATTGCACCAAAAAGTTATAGGCCACCATTAAAAATGTTCAGATATTGATTCAAATTCGTTTCAAATGAGACATATAGCAGTAATATACGCAAATACAAGCGTTAAAATGCCAATACGAGAGGAATATATGAGACATATTGCAGTTAAATACGCAAATACAAGCGTTAAAATGCCAATACCAGAGTAATATATTTCTTAGCGTATTGCACTTAAAAGTTATAGGACTTTATAAAATATGTTCAGATGTTGATACAAATTCGTTTGAAATGAGACATATTGCACTAATATAGGCAAATACAAGCGTTAAAATGCCAATACCAGAGTAATATATTTCCTAGCGTATTGCACCAAAAAGTTATAGGACCCCGTAAAATATGTACGGATCAATTGATTCAAATTCGTTTCAAATGAGACATATTGCAGTAATATACGCAAATACAAGCGTTAAAATGCCAATACGAGAGGAATATATGAGACATATTGCAGTTAAATACGCAAATACAAGCGTTAAAATGCCAATACCAGAGTAATATATTTCTTAGCTTAATGCGCTACAAAGTTATAGGACTCCATAAAATATGTTCAGATGTTGATACAAATTCGTTTGAAATGAGACATATTGCAGTAATATACGCAAATACAAGCGTTAAAATGCCAATACCAGAGTAATATATTTCTTAGCGTATTGCACCAAAAAGTTATAGGACCCCGTTATATATGTACGGATCAATTGATTCAAATTCGTTTCAAATGAGACATATTGCAGTAATATACGCAAATACAAGCGTTAAAATGCCAATACGAGAGGAATATATGAGACATATTGCAGTTAAATACACAAATACAAGCCTTAAAATGCCAATACCAGAGTAATATATTTCTTAGCGTATTGCACTAAAAAGTTATAGGACTCCATAAAATATGTTCAGATGTTGATACAAATTCGTTTGAAATGAGACATATTGCACTAATATAGGCAAATACAAGCGTTAAAATGCCAATACCAGAGCGTATTGCACCAAAAAGTTATAGGACCCCGTAAAATATGTACGGATCAATTGATTCAAATTCGTTTCAAATGAGACATATTGCAGTAATATACGCAAATACAAGCGTTAAAATGCCAATACGAGAGGAATATATGAGACATATTGCAGTTAAATACGCAAATACAAGCGTTAAAATGCCAATACCAGAGTAATATAATTCTTAGCGTATTGCACTAAAAAGTTATAGGACTCCATAAAATATGTTCAGATGTTGATACAAATTCGTTTGAAATGAGACATATTGCAATAATATAGGCAAATACAAGCGTTAAAATGCCAATACCAGAGTAATATATTTCCTAGCGTATTGCACCAAAAAGTTATAGGTCCCCGTAAAATATGTACGGATCATTGATTCAAATTCGTTTCTAATGAGACATATTGCAGTAATATACGCAAATACAAGCGTTAAAATGCCAATACGAGAGGAATATATGAGACATATTGCAGTTAAATACGCAAATACAAGCGTTAAAATGCCAATACCAAAGTAATATATTTCTTAGCGTATTGCACTAAAAAGTTATAGGACTCCATAAAATATGTTCAGATGTTGATACAAATTCGTTTGAAATGAGACATATTGCAGTAATATACGCAAATACAAGCGTTAAAATGCCAATAGCAGAGTAATATATTTCCTAGCGTATTGCAACAAAGAGTTATAGGACCCCGTAAAATATGTTCGGATCAATTGATTCAAATTCGTTTCAAATGAGACATATTGCAGTAATATACGCAAATACAAGCGTTAATATGCCAATACGAGAGGAATATATGAGACATATTGCAGTAATATACGCAAATACAAGCGTTAAAATGCCAATACCAGAGTAATATATTTCTTAGCGTATTGTACTTATAAGTTATAGTTCACCATTAAAAATGTTCAGATGTTGATACAAATTCGTTTCAAATGAGACATATTGCAGTAATAAACGCAAATACAAGCGTTAAAATGCCAATACCAGAGTAATATATTTCTTAGCGTATTGTACTTATAAGTTATAGTTCACCATTAAAAATGTTCAGAAATTGATTCAAATTCGTTTCAAATGAGACATTTAGCAGTAATATACGCAAATACAAGCGTTAAAATGCCAATACGAGAGGAATATATGAGACATATTGCAGTTATATAAGCAAATACAAGCGTTAAAATGCCAATACCAGAGTAATATATTTCTTAGCGTATTGCACTAAAAAGTTATAGGACTCCATAAAATATGTTCAGATGTTGATACAAATTCGTTTGAAATGAGACATATTGCATTAATATACGCAAATACAAGCTTTAAAATGCCAATACCAGAGTAATATATTTCCTAGCGTATTGCACCAAAAAGTTATAGGCCACCATTAAAAATGTTCAGATATTGATTCAAATTCGTTTCAACTGAGACATATAGCAGTAATATACGCAAATACAAGCGTTAAAATGCCAATACGAGAGGAATATATGAGACATATTGCAGTTAAATACGCAAATACAAGCGTTAAATTGCCAATACCAGAGTAATATATTTCTTAGCGTATTGCACTAAAAAGTTATAGGACTCCATAAAATATGTTCAGATGTTGATACAAATTCGTTTGAAATGAGACATATTGCATTAATATACGCAAATACAAGCGTTAAAATGCCAATACCAGAGTAATATATTTCCTAGCGTATTGCACCAAAAAGTTATAGGCCACCATTAAAAATGTTCAGATATTGATTCAAATTCGTTGCAAATGAGACATATAGCAGTAATATACGCAAATACAAGCGTTAAAATGCCAATACGAGAGTAATATATGAGACATATTGCAGTTATATAAGCAAATACAAGCGTTAAAATGCCAATACCAGAGTAATATATTTCTTAGCGTATTGCACTAAAAAGTTATAGGACTCCATAAAATATGTTCAGATGTTGATACAAATTCGTTTGAAATGAGACATATTGCACTAATATAGGCAAATACAAGCGTTAAAATGCCAATACCAGAGTAATATATTTCCTAGCGTATTGCACCAAAAAGTTATAGGACCCCGTAAAATATGTACGGATCATTGATTCAAATTCGTTTCAAATGAGACATATTGCAGTAATATACGCAAATACAAGCGTTAAAATGCCAATACGAGAGGAATATATGAGACATATTGCAGTTAAATACGCAAATACAAGCGTTAAAATGCCAATACCAGAGTAATATATTTCTTAGCGTATTGCACTAAAAAGTTATAGGACTCCATAAAATATGTTCAGATGTTGATACAAATTCGTTTGAAATGAGACATATTGCAGTAATATACGAGAATACAAGCGTTAAAATGCCAATACGAGAGGAATATATGAGACATATTGCAGTTAAATACGCAAATACAAGCGTTAAATTGCCAATACCAGAGTAATATATTTCTTAGCGTATTGCACTAAAAAGTTATAGGACTCCATAAAATATGTTCAGATGTTGATACAAATTCGTTTGAAATGAGACATATTGCATTAATATACGCAAATACAAGCGTTAAAATGCCAATATCAGAGTAATATATTTCCTAGCGTATTGCACCAAAAAGTTATCGTCCACCATTAAAAATGTTCAGATATTGTTTCAAATTCGTTTCAAATGAGACATATAGCAGTAATATACGCAAATACAAGCGTTAAAATGCCAATACGAGAGGAATATATGA
Organism: Nebria salina; assembly: GCA_944039245.1. Classification (NCBI taxonomy): domain Eukaryota; kingdom Metazoa; phylum Arthropoda; class Insecta; order Coleoptera; family Carabidae; genus Nebria; species Nebria salina. The sequence goes on from CALUEK010000207.1 coordinate 20,299, forward strand.
GACATATTGCAGTTATATAAGCAAATACAAGCGTTAAAATGCCAATACCAGAGTAATATATTTCTTAGCGTATTGCACTAAAAAGTTATAGGACTCCATAAAATATGTTCAGATGTTGATACAAATTCGTTTGAAATGAGACATATTGCACTAATATAGGCAAATACAAGCGTTAAAATGCCAATACCAGAGTAATATATTTCCTAGCGTATTGCACCAAAAAGTTATAGGACCCCGTAAAATATGTACGGATCATTGATTCAAATTCGTTTCAAATGAGACATATTGCAGTAATATACGCAAATACAAGCGTTAAAATGCCAATACGAGAGGAATATATGAGACATATTGCAGTTAAATACGCAAATACAAGCGTTAAAATGCCAATACCAGAGTAATATATTTCTTAGCGTTGCACAAAAAAGTTATAGGACTCCATAAAATATGTTCAGATGTTGATACAAATTCGTTTGAATTGAGACATATTGCATTAATATACGCAAATACAAGCGATAAAATGCCAATACCAGAGTAATATATTTCCTAGCGTATTGCACCAAAAAGTTATAGGCCACCATTAAAAATGTTCAGATATTGATTCAAATTCGTTTCAAATGAGACATATAGCAGTAATATACGCAAATACAAGCGTTAAAATGCCAATACGAGAGGAATATATGAGACATATTGCAGTTAAATACGCAAATACAAGCGTTAAAATGCCAATACGAGAGGAATATATGAGACATATTGCAGTTAAATACGCAAATACAAGCGTTAAAAATGCCAATACCAGAGTAATATATTTCTTAGCGTATTGCACTAAAAAGTTATAGGACTCCATAAAATATGTTCAGATGTTGATACAAATTCGTTTGAAATGAGACATATTGCATTAATATACGCAAATACAAGCGTTAAAATGCCAATACCAGAGTAATATATTTCCTAGCGTATTGCACCAAAAAGTTATAGGCCACCATTAAAAATGTTCAGATATTGATTCAAATTCGTTTCAAATGAGACATATAGCAGTAATATACGCAAATACAAGCGTTAAAATGCCAATACGAGAGGAATATATGAGACATATTGCAGTTAAATACGCAAATACAAGCGTTAAAATGCCAATACCAGAGTAATATATTTCTTAGCGTATTGCACTTAAAAGTTATAGGACTTTATAAAATATGTTCAGATGTTGATACAAATTCGTTTGAAATGAGACATATTGCACTAATATAGGCAAATACAAGCGTTAAAATGCCAATACCAGAGTAATATATTTCCTAGCGTATTGCACCAAAAAGTTATAGGACCCCGTAAAATATGTACGGATCAATTGATTCAAATTCGTTTCAAATGAGACATATTGCAGTAATATACGCAAATACAAGCGTTAAAATGCCAATACGAGAGGAATATATGAGACATATTGCAGTTAAATACGCAAATACAAGCGTTAAAATGCCAATACCAGAGTAATATATTTCTTAGCTTATTGCGCTACAAAGTTATAGGACTCCATAAAATATGTTCAGATGTTGATACAAATTCGTTTGAAATGAGACATATTGCAGTAATATACGCAAATACAAGCGTTAAAATGCCAATACCAGAGTAACATATTTCTTAGCGTATTGCACCAAAAAGTTATAGGACCCCGTTATATATGTACGGATCAATTGATTCAAATTCGTTTCAAATGAGACATATTGCAGTAATATACGCAAATACAAGCGTTAAAATGCCAATACGAGAGGAATATATGAGACATATTGCAGTTAAATACACAAATACAAGCCTTAAAATGCCAATACCAGAGTAATATATTTCTTAGCGTATTGCACTTAAAAGTTATAGGACTCCATAAAATATGTTCAGATGTTGATACAAATTCGTTTGAAATGAGACATATTGCACTAATATAGGCAAATACAAGCGTTAAAATGCCAATACCAGAGCGTATTGCACCAAAAAGTTATAGGACCCCGTAAAATATGTACGGATCAATTGATTCAAATTCGTTTCAAATGAGACATATTGCAGTAATATACGCAAATACAAGCGTTAAAATGCCAATACGAGAGGAATATATGAGACATATTGCAGTTAAATACGCAAATACAAGCGTTAAAATGCCAATACCAGAGTAATATATTTCTTAGCGTATTGCACTAAAAAGTTATAGGACTCCATAAAATATGTTCAGATGTTGATACAAATTCGTTTGAAATGAGACATATTGCACTAATATAGGCAAATACAAGCGTTAAAATGCCAATACCAGAGTAATATATTTCCTAGCGTATTGCACCAAAAAGTTATAGGACCCCGTAAAATATGTACGGATCATTGATTCAAATTCGTTTCTAATGAGACATATTGCAGTAATATACGCAAATACAAGCGTTAAAATGCCAATACGAGAGGAATATATGAGACATATTGCAGTTAAATACGCAAATACAAGCGTTAAAATGCCAATACCAGAGTAATATATTTCTTAGCGTATTGCACTAAAAAGTTATAGGACTCCATAAAATATGTTCAGATGTTGATACAAATTCGTTTGAAATGAGACATATTGCAGTAATATACGCAAATACAAGCGTTAAAATGCCAATACCAGAGTAATATATTTCCTAGCGTATTGCAACAAAGAGTTATAGGACCCCGTAAAATATGTACGGATCAATTGATTCAAATTCGTTTCAAATGAGACATATTGCAGTAATATACGCAAATACAAGCGTTAATATGCCAATACGAGAGGAATATATGAGACATATTGCAGTAATATACGCAAATACAAGCGTTAAAATGCCAATACCAGAGTAATATATTTCTTAGCGTATTGTACTTCTAAGTTATAGTTCACCATTAAAAATGTTCAGATGTTGATACAAATTCGTTTCAAATGAGACATATTGCAGTAATAAACGCAAATACAAGCGTTAAAATGCCAATACCAGAGTAATATATTTCTTAGCGTATTGTACTTATAAGTTATAGTTCACCATTAAAAATGTTCAGAAATTGATTCAAATTCGTTTCAAATGAGACATATAGCAGTAATATACGCAAATACAAGCGTTAAAATGCCAATACGAGAGGAATATATGAGACATATTGCAGTTATATAAGCAAATACAAGCGTTAAAATGCCAATACCAGAGTAATATATTTCTTAGCGTATTGCACTAAAAAGTTATAGGACTCCATAAAATATGTTCAGATGTTGATACAAATTCGTTTGAAATGAGACATATTGCATTAATATACGCAAATACAAGCTTTAAAATGCCAATACCAGAGTAATATATTTCCTAGCGTATTGCACCAAAAAGTTATAGGCCACCATTAAAAATGTTCAGATATTGATTCAAATTCGTTTCAAATGAGACATATAGCAGTAATATACGCAAATACAAGCGTTAAAATGCCAATACGAGAGGAATATATGAGACATATTGCAGTTAAATACGCAAATACAAGCGTTAAATTGCCAATACCAGAGTAATATATTTCTTAGCGTATTGCACTAAAAAGTTATAGGACTCCATAAAATATGTTCAGATGTTGATACAAATTCGTTTGAAATGAGACATATTGCACTAATATAGGCAAATACAAGCGTTAAAATGCCAATACCAGAGTAATATATTTCCTAGCGTATTGCACCAAAAAGTTATAGGACCCCGTAAAATATGTACGGATCATTGATTCAAATTCGTTTCAAATGAGACATATAGCAGTAATATACGCAAATACAAGCGTTAAAATGCCAATACGAGAGTAATATATGAGACATATTGCAGTTATATAAGCAAATACAAGCGTTAAAATGCCAATACCAGAGTAATATATTTCTTAGCGTATTGCACTAAAAAGTTATAGGACTCCATAAAATATGTTCAGATGTTGATACAAATTCGTTTGAAATGAGACATATTGCACTAATATAGGCAAATACAAGCGTTAAAATGCCAATACCAGAGTAATATATTTCCTAGCGTATTGCACCAAAAAGTTATAGGACCCCGTAAAATATGTACGGATCATTGATTCAAATTCGTTACAAATGAGACATATTGCAGTAATATACGCAAATACAAGCGTTAAAATGCCAATACGAGAGGAATATATGAGACATATTGCAGTTAAATACGCAAATACAAGCGTTAAAATGCCAATACCAGAGTAATATATTTCTTAGCGTATTGCACTAAAAAGTTATAGGACTCCATAAAATATGTTCAGATGTTGATACAAATTCGTTTGAAATGAGACATATTGCAGTAATATACGAGAATACAAGCGTTAAAATGCCAATACGAGAGGAATATATGAGACATATTGCAGTTATATAAGCAAATACAAGCGTTAAAATGCCAATACCAGAGTAATATATTTCTTAGCGTATTGCACTAAAAAGTTATAGGACTCCATAAAATATGTTCAGATGTTGATACAAATTCGTTTGAAATGAGACATATTGCATTAATATACGCAAATACAAGCGTTAAAATGCCAATATCAGAGTAATATATTTCCTAGCGTATTGCACCAAAAAGTTATAGTCCACCATTAAAAATGTTCAGATATTGTTTCAAATTCGTTTCAAATGAGACATATAGCAGTAATATACGCAAATACAAGCGTTAAAATGCCAATACGAGAGGAATATATGAGACATATTGCAGTTATATAAGCAAATACAAGCGTTAAAATGCCAATACCAGAGTAATATATTTCTTAGCGTATTGCACTAAAAAGTTATAGGACTCCATAAAATATGTTCAGATGTTGATACAAATTCGTTTGAAATGAGACATATTGCACTAATATAGGCAAATACAAGCGTTAAAATGCCAATACCAGAGTAATATATTTCCTAGCGTATTGCACCAAAAAGTTATAGGACCCCGTAAAATATGTACGGATCATTGATTCAAATTCGTTTCAAATGAGACATATTGCAGTAATATACGCAAATACAAGCGTTAAAATGCCAATACGAGAGGAATATATGAGACATATTGCAGTTAAATACGCAAATACAAGCGTTAAAATGCCAATACCAGAGTAATATATTTCTTAGCGTTGCACAAAAAAGTTATAGGACTCCATAAAATATGTTCAGATGTTGATACAAATTCGTTTGAATTGAGACATACTGCATTAATATACGCAAATACAAGCGATAAAATGCCAATACCAGAGTAATATATTTCCTAGCGTATTGCACCAAAAAGTTATAGGCCACCATTAAAAATGTTCAGATATTGATTCAAATTCGTTTCAAATGAGACATATAGCAGTAATATACGCAAATACAAGCGTTAAAATGCCAATACGAGAGGAATATATGAGACATATTGCAGTTAAATACGCAAATACAAGCGTTAAAATGCCAATACCAGAGTAATATATTTCTTAGCGTATTCCACTAAAAAGTTATAGGACTCCATAAAATATGTTCAGATGTTGATACAAATTCGTTTGAAATGAGACATATTGCACTAATATAGGCAAATACAAGCGTTAAAATGCCAATACCAGAGTAATATATTTCCTAGCGTATTGCACCAAAAAGTTATAGGACCCCGTAAAATATGTACGGATCAATTGATTCAAATTCGTTTCAAATGAGACATATTGCAGTAATATACGCAAATACAAGCGTTAATATGCCAATACGAGAGGAATATATGAGACATATTGCAGTTATATACGCAAATACAAGCGTTAAAATGCCAATACCAGAGTAATATATTTCTTAGCGTATTGCACTAAAAAGTTATAGGACCCAATAAAATATGTTCAGATATTGATTCAAATTCGTTTTAAATGAGACATATTTCAGTAATATACGCAAATACAAGCGTTAAAATGCCAATACCAGAGTAATATATTTCTCAGCGTCTTGCCCTAAAAAGTTATAGGACTCTATAAAACATGTTCAGATGTTGATACAAATTCGTTTCAAATGAGACATATTGCAGTAATATACGCAATGCAAGCGTTAAAATGCCAATACCTGAGTAATATATAACTTAGCGTGTTGTACTAAAAAGTTATAGGCCACCATTAAATATGTTCAGAAATTGATTCAAATTCGTTTCAAATGAGACATATTGCAGTAATATGCGCAAATACAAGCGTTAAAAGGACAATACTAGAGTAATATATTTCGTAGCGTATTGCACTAAAAAGTTATAGGACTCCATAAAATATGTTCAGATGTTCATACAAATTCATTTGAAATGAGACATATTGCACTAATATACGCAAATACAAGCGTTAAAATGCCAATACGAGAGAAATATATGAGACATATTGCAGTTAAATACGCAAATACAAGCGTTAAAATGCCAATACCAGAGTAATATATTTCTTAGCGTATTGCACTAAAAAGTTATAGGACTCCATAAAATATGTTCAGATGTTGATACAAATTCGTTTGAAATGAGACATATTGCATTAATATACGCAAATACAAGCGTTAAAATGCCAATACCAGAGTAATATATTTCCTAGCGTATTGCACCAAAAAGTTATAGGCCACCATTAAAAATGTTCAGATATTGATTCAAATTCGTTTCAAATGAGACATATAGCAGTAATATACGCAAATACAAGCGTTAAAATGCCAATACGAGAGGAATATATGAGACATATTGCAGTTAAATACGCAAATACAAGCGTTAAAATGCCAATACCAGAGTAATATATTTCTTAGCGTATTGCACTTAAAAGTTATAGGACTTTATAAAATATGTTCAGATGTTGATACAAATTCGTTTGAAATGAGACATATTGCACTAATATAGGCAAATACAAGCGTTAAAATGCCAATACCAGAGTAATATATTTCCTAGCGTATTGCACCAAAAAGTTATAGGACCCCGTAAAATATGTACGGATCAATTGATTCAAATTCGTTTCAAATGAGACATATTGCAGTAATATACGCAAATACAAGCGTTAAAATGCCAATACGAGAGGAATATATGAGACATATTGCAGTTAAATACGCAAATACAAGCGTTAAAATGCCAATACCAGAGTAATATATTTCTTAGCTTATTGCGCTACAAAGTTATAGGACTCCATAAAATATGTTCAGATGTTGATACAAATTCGTTTGAAATGAGACATATTGCAGTAATATACGCAAATACAAGCGTTAAAATGCCAATACCAGAGTAATATATTTCTTAGCGTATTGCACCAAAAAGTTATAGGACCCCGTTATATATGTACGGATCAATTGATTCAAATTCGTTTCAAATGAGACATATTGCAGTAATATACGCAAATACAAGCGTTAAAATGCCAATACGAGAGGAATATATGAGACATATTGCAGTTAAATACGCAAATACAAGCGTTAAAATGCCAATACCAGAGTAATATATTTCTTAGCGTATTGCACTAAAAAGTTATAGGACTCCATAAAATATGTTCAGATGTTGATACAAATTCGTTTGAAATGAGACATATTGCACTAATATAGGCAAATACAAGCGTTAAAATGCCAATACCAGAGCGTATTGCACCAAAAAGTTATAGGACCCCGTAAAATATGTACGGATCAATTGATTCAAATTCGTTTCAAATGAGACATATTGCAGTAATATACGCAAATACAAGCGTTAAAATGCCAATACGAGAGGAATATATGAGACATATTGCAGTTAAATACGCAAATACAAGCGTTAAAATGCCAATACGAGAGGAATATATGAGACATATTGCAGTTAAATACGCAAATACAAGCGTTAAAATGCCAATACCAGAGTAATATATTTCTTAGCGTATTGTACTTCTAAGTTATAGTTCACCATTAAAAATGTTCAGATGTTGATACAAATTCGTTTCAAATGAGACATATTGCAGTAATAAACGCAAATACAAGCGTTAAAATGCCAATACCAGAGTAATATATTTCTTAGCGTATTGTACTTATAAGTTATAGTTCACCATTAAAAATGTTCAGAAATTGATTCAAATTCGTTTCAAATGAGACATTTAGCAGTAATATACGCAAATACAAGCGTTAAAATGCCAATACGAGAGGAATATATGAGACATATTGCAGTTATATAAGCAAATACAAGCGTTAAAATGCCAATACCAGAGTAATATATTTCTTAGCGTATTGCACTAAAAAGTTATAGGACTCCATAAAATATGTTCAGATGTTGATACAAATTCGTTTGAAATGAGACATATTGCATTAATATACGCAAATACAAGTGTTAAAATGCCAATACCAGAGTAATATATTTCCTAGCGTATTGCACCAAAAAGTTATAGGACCCCGTAATATATGTACGGATCAATTGATTCAAATTCGTTTCAAATGAGACATATTGCAGTAATATACGCAAATACAAGCGTTAAAATGCCAATACGAGAGGAATATATGAGACATATTGCAGTTAAATACGCAAATACAAGCGTTAAAATGCCAATACCAGAGTAATATATTTCTTAGCTTATTGCGCTACAAAGTTATAGGACTCCATAAAATATGTTCAGATGTTGATACAAATTCGTTTGAAATGAGACATATTGCAGTAATATACGCAAATACAAGCGTTAAAATGCCAATACCAGAGTAATATATTTCTTAGCGTATTGCACCAAAAAGTTATAGGACCCCGTTATATATGTACGGATCAATTGATTCAAATTCGTTTCAAATGAGACATATTGCAGTAATATACGCAAATACAAGCGTTAAAATGCCAATACGAGAGGAATATATGAGACATATTGCAGTTAAATACGAAAATACAAGCCTTAAAATGCCAATACCAGAGTAATATATTTCTTAGCGTATTGCACTTAAAAGTTATAGGACTCCATAAAATATGTTCAGATGTTGATACAAATTCGTTTGAAATGAGACATATTGCACTAATATAGGCAAATACAAGCGTTAAAATGCCAATACCAGAGCGTATTGCACCAAAAAGTTATAGGACCCCGTAAAATATGTACGGATCAATTGATTCAAATTCGTTTCAAATGAGACATATTGCAGTAATATACGCAAATACAAGCGTTAAAATGCCAATACGAGAGGAATATATGAGACATATTGCAGTTATATACGCAAATACAAGCGTTAAAATGCCAATACCAGAGTAATATATTTCTTAGCTTATTGCGCTACAAAGTTATAGGACTCCATAAAATATGTTCAGATGTTGATACAAATTCGTTTGAAATGAGACATATTGCAGTAATATACGCAAATACAAGCGTTAAAATGCCAATACCAGAGTAATATATTTCTTAGCGTATTGCACCAAAAAGTTATAGGAACCCGTTATATATGTACGGATCAATTGATTCAAATTCGTTTCAAATGAGACATATTGCAGTAATATACGCAAATACAAGCGTTAAAATGCCAATACGAGAGGAATATATGAGACATATTGCAGTTAAATACGCAAATACAAGCGTTAAAATGCCAATACCAGAGTAATATATTTCTTAGCGTATTGCACTAAAAAGTTATAGGACTCCATAAAATATGTTCAGATGTTGATACAAATTCGTTTGAAATGAGACATATTGCAATAATATAGGCAAATACAAGCGTTAAAATGCCAATACCAGAGTAATATATTTCCTAGCGTATTGCACCAAAAAGTTATAGGACCCCGTAAAATATGTACGGATCATTGATTCAAATTCGTTTCTAATGAGACATATTGCAGTAATATACGCAAATACAAGCGTTAAAATGCCAATACGAGAGGAATATATGAGACATATTGCAGTTAAATACGCAAATACAAGCGTTAAAATGCCAATACCAGAGTAATATATTTCTTAGCGTATTGCACTAAAAAGTTATAGGACTCCATAAAATATGTTCAGATGTTGATACAAATTCGTTTGAAATGAGACATATTGCAGTAATATACGCAAATACAAGCGTTAAAATGCCAATACCAGAGTAATATATTTCCTAGCGTATTGCAACAAAGAGTTATAGGACCCCGTAAAATATGTACGGATCAATTGATTCAAATTCGTTTCAAATGAGACATATTGCAGTAATATACGCAAATACAAGCGTTAAAATGCCAATACGAGAGGAATATATGAGACATATTGCAGTTAAATACGCAAATACAAGCCTTAAAATGCCAATACCAGAGTAATATATTTCTTAGCGTATTGCACTTAAAAGTTATAGGACTCCATAAAATATGTTCAGATGTTGATACAAATTCGTTTGAAATGAGACATATTGCACTAATATAGGCAAATACAAGCGTTAAAATGCCAATACCAGAGCGTATTGCACCAAAAAGTTATAGGACCCCGTAAAATATGTACGGATCAATTGATTCAAATTCGTTTCAAATGAGACATATTGCAGTAATATACGCAAATACAAGCGTTAAAATGCCAATACGAGAGGAATATATGAGACATATTGCAGTTAAATACGCAAATACAAACGTTAAAATGCCAATACCAGAGTAATATATTTCTTAGCTTATTGCGCTACAAAGTTATAGGACTCCATAAAATATGTTCAGATGTTGATACAAATTCGTTTGAAATGAGACATATTGCAGTAATATACGCAAATACAAGCGTTAAAATGCCAATACCAGAGTAATATATTTCTTAGCGTATTGCACCAAAAAGTTATAGGACCCCGTTATATATGTACGGATCAATTGATTCAAATTCGTTTCAAATGAGACATATTGCAGTAATATACGCAAATACAAGCGTTAAAATGCCAATACGAGAGGAATATATGAGACATATTGCAGTTAAATACGCAAATACAAGCGTTAAAATGCCAATACCAGAGTAATATATTTCTTAGCGTATTGCACTAAAAAGTTATAGGACTCCATAAAATATGTTCAGATGTTGATACAAATTCGTTTGAAATGAGACATATTGCAATAATATAGGCAAATACAAGCGTTAAAATGCCAATACCAGAGTAATATATTTCCTAGCGTATTGCACCAAAAAGTTATAGGACCCCGTAAAATATGTACGGATCATTGATTCAAATTCGTTTCTAATGAGACATATTGCAGTAATATACGCAAATACAAGCGTTAAAATGCCAATACGAGAGGAATATATGAGACATATTGCAGTTAAATACGCAAATACAAGCGTTAAAATGCCAATACCAGAGTAATATATTTCTTAGCGTATTGCACTAAAAAGTTATAGGACTCCATAAAATATGTTCAGATGTTGATACAAATTCGTTTGAAATGAGACATATTGCAGTAATATACGCAAATACAAGCGTTAAAATGCCAATACCAGAGTAATATATTTCCTAGCGTATTGCAACAAAGAGTTATAGGACCCCGTAAAATATGTACGGATCAATTGATTCAAATTCGTTTCAAATGAGACATATTGCAGTAATATACGCAAATACAAGCGTTAATATGCCAATACGAGAGGAATATATGAGACATATTGCAGTAATATACGCAAATACAAGCGTTAAAATGCCAATACCAGAGTAATATATTTCTTAGCGTATTGTACTTATAAGTTATAGTTCACCATTAAAAATGTTCAGATATTGATTCAAATTCGTTTCAAATGAGACATTTAGCAGTAATATACGCAAATAAAAGCGTTAAAATGCCAATACCAGAGTAATATATTTCCTAGCGTATTGCACCAAAGAGTTATAGGACCCCGTAAAATATGTACGGATCAATTGATTCAAATTCGTTTCAAATGAGACATATTGCAGTAATATACGCAAATACAAGCGTTAAAATGCCAATACGAGAGGAATATATGAGACATATTGCAGTTAAATACGCAAATACAAGCGTTAAATTGCCAATACCAGAGTAATATATTTCTTAGCGTATTGCACTAAAAAGTTATAGGACTCCATAAAATATGTTCAGATGTTGATACAAATTCGTTTGAAATGAGACATATTGCATTAATATACGCAAATACAAGCGTTAAAATGCCAATACCAGAGTAATATATTTCCTAGCGTATTGCACCAAAAAGTTATAGGCCACCATTAAAAATGTTCAGATATTGATTCAAATTCGTTGCAAATGAGACATATAGCAGTAATATACGCAAATACAAGCGTTAAAATGCCAATACCAGAGTAATATATTTCTTAGCGTATTGCACTAAAAATATAGGACTCCATAAAATATGTTCAGATGTTGATACAAATTCGTTTGAAATGAGACATATTGCACTAATATAGGCAAATACAAGCGTTAAATTGCCAATACCAGAGTAATATATTTCTTAGCGTATTGCACTAAAAAGTTATAGGACTCCATAAAATATGTTCAGATGTTGATACAAATTCGTTTGAAATGAGACATATTGCATTAATATACGCAAATACAAGCTTTAAAATGCCAATACCAGAGTAATATATTTCCTAGCGTATTGCACCAAAAAGTTATAGGCCACCATTAAAAATGTTCAGATATTGATTCAAATTCGTTTCAAATGAGACATATAGCAGTAATATACGCAAATACAAGCGTTAAAATGCCAATACGAGAGGAATATATGAGACATATTGCAGTTAAATACGCAAATACAAGCGTTAAATTGCCAATACCAGAGTAATATATTTCTTAGCGTATTGCACTAAAAAGTTATAGGACTCCATAAAATATGTTCAGATGTTGATACAAATTCGTTTGAAATGAGACATATTGCATTAATATACGCAAATACAAGCGTTAAAATGCCAATACCAGAGTAATATATTTCCTAGCGTATTGCACCAAAAAGTTATAGGCCACCATTAAAAATGTTCAGATATTGATTCAAATTCGTTGCAAATGAGACATATAGCAGTAATATACGCAAATACAAGCGTTAAAATGCCAATACGAGAGTAATATATGAGACATATTGCAGTTATATAAGCAAATACAAGCGTTAAAATGCCAATACCAGAGTAATATATTTCTTAGCGTATTGCACTAAAAATATAGGACTCCATAAAATATGTTCAGATGTTGATACAAATTCGTTTGAAATGAGACATATTGCACTAATATAGGCAAATACAAGCGTTAAAATGCCAATACCAGAGTAATATATTTCCTAGCGTATTGCACCAAAAAGTTATAGGACCCCGTAAAATATGTACGGATCATTGATTCAAATTCGTTTCAAATGAGACATATTGCAGTAATATACGCAAATACAAGCGTTAAAATGCCAATACGAGAGGAATATATGAGACATATTGCAGTTAAATACGCAAATACAAGCGTTAAAATGCCAATACCAGAGTAATATATTTCTTAGCGTATTGCACTAAAAAGTTATAGGACTCCATAAAATATGTTCAGATGTTGATACAAATTCGTTTGAAATGAGACATATTGCAGTAATATACGAGAATACAAGCGTTAAAATGCCAATACGAGAGGAATATATGAGACATATTGCAGTTAAATACGCAAATACAAGCGTTAAATTGCCAATACCAGAGTAATATATTTCTTAGCGTATTGCACTAAAAAGTTATAGGACTCCATAAAATATGTTCAGATGTTGATACAAATTCGTTTGAAATGAGACATATTGCATTAATATACGCAAATACAAGCGTTAAAATGCCAATATCAGAGTAATATATTTCCTAGCGTATTGCACCAAAAAGTTATAGTCCACCATTAAAAATGTTCAGATATTGTTTCAAATTCGTTTCAAATGAGACATATAGCAGTAATATACGCAAATACAAGCGTTAAAATGCCAATACGAGAGGAATATATGAGACATATTGCAGTTATATAAGCAAATACAAGCGTTAAAATGCCAATACCAGAGTAATATATTTCTTAGCGTATTGCACTAAAAAGTTATAGGACTCCATAAAATATGTTCAGATGTTGATACAAATTCGTTTGAAATGAGACATATTGCACTAATATAGGCAAATACAAGCGTTAAAATGCCAATACCAGAGTAATATATTTCCTAGCGTATTGCACCAAAAAGTTATAGGACCCCGTAAAATATGTACGGATCATTGATTCAAATTCGTTTCAAATGAGACATATTGCAGTAATATACGCAAATACAAGCGTTAAAATGCCAATACGAGAGGAATATATGAGACATATTGCAGTTAAATACGCAAATACAAGCGTTAAAATGCCAATACGAGAGGAATATATGAGACATATTGCAGTTAAATACGCAAATACAAGCGTTAAAATGCCAATACCAGAGTAATATATTTCTTAGCGTATTGCACTAAAAAGTTATAGGACTCCATAAAATATGTTCAGATGTTGATACAAATTCGTTTGAAATGAGACATATTGCATTAATATACGCAAATACAAGCGTTAAAATGCCAATACCAGAGTAATATATTTCGTAGCGTATTGCACCAAAAAGTTATAGGCCACCATTAAAAATGTTCAGATATTGATTCAAATTCGTTTCAAATGAGACATATAGCAGTAATATACGCAAATACAAGCGTTAAAATGCCAATACGAGAGGAATATATGAGACATATTGCAGTTAAATACGCAAATACAAGCGTTAAAATGCCAATACCAGAGTAATATATTTCTTAGCGTATTGCACTTAAAAGTTATAGGACTTTATAAAATATGTTCAGATGTTGATACAAATTCGTTTGAAATGAGACATATTGCACTAATATAGGCAAATACAAGCGTTAAAATGCCAATACCAGAGTAATATATTTCCTAGCGTATTGCACCAAAAAGTTATAGGACCCCGTAAAATATGTACGGATCAATTGATTCAAATTCGTTTCAAATGAGACATATTGCAGTAATATACGCAAATACAAGCGTTAAAATGCCAATACGAGAGGAATATATGAGACATATTGCAGTTAAATACGCAAATACAAGCGTTAAAATGCCAATACCAGAGTAATATATTTCTTAGCTTATTGCGCTACAAAGTTATAGGACTCCATAAAATATGTTCAGATGTTGATACAAATTCGTTTGAAATGAGACATATTGCAGTAATATACGCAAATACAAGCGTTAAAATGCCAATACCAGAGTAATATATTTCTTAGCGTATTGCACCAAAAAGTTATAGGACCCCGTTATATATGTACGGATCAATTGATTCAAATTCGTTTCAAATGAGACATATTGCAGTAATATACGCAAATACAAGCGTTAAAATGCCAATACGAGAGGAATATATGAGACATATTGCAGTTAAATACACAAATACAAGCCTTAAAATGCCAATACCAGAGTAATATATTTCTTAGCGTATTGCACTTAAAAGTTATAGGACTCCATAAAATATGTTCAGATGTTGATACAAATTCGTTTGAAATGAGACATATTGCACTAATATAGGCAAATACAAGCGTTAAAATGCCAATACCAGAGCGTATTGCACCAAAAAGTTATAGGGCCCCGTAAAATATGTACGGATCAATTGATTCAAATTCGTTTCAAATGAGACATATTGCAGTAATATACGCAAATACAAGCGTTAAAATGCCAATACGAGAGGAATATATGAGACATATTGCAGTTAAATACGCAAATACAAGCGTTAAAATGCCAATACCAGAGTAATATAATTCTTAGCGTATTGCACTAAAAAGTTATAGGACTCCATAAAATATGTTCAGATGTTGATACAAATTCGTTTGAAATGAGACATATTGCAATAATATAGGCAAATACAAGCGTTAAAATGCCAATACCAGAGTAATATATTTCCTAGCGTATTGCACCAAAAAGTTATAGGACCCCGTAAAATATGTACGGATCATTGATTCAAATTCGTTTCTAATGAGACATATTGCAGTAATATACGCAAATACAAGCGTTAAAATGCCAATACGAGAGGAATATATGAGACATATTGCAGTTAAATACGCAAATACAAGCGTTAAAATGCCAATACCAAAGTAATATATTTCTTAGCGTATTGCACTAAAAAGTTATAGGACTCCATAAAATATGTTCAGATGTTGATACAAATTCGTTTGAAATGAGACATATTGCAGTAATATACGCAAATACAAGCGTTAAAATGCCAATACCAGAGTAATATATTTCCTAGCGTATTGCAACAAAGAGTTATAGGACCCCGTAAAATATGTTCGGATCAATTGATTCAAATTCGTTTCAAATGAGACATATTGCAGTAATATACGCAAATACAAGCGTTAATATGCCAATACGAGAGGAATATATGAGACATATTGCAGTAATATACGCAAATACAAGCGTTAAAATGCCAATACCAGAGTAATATATTTCTTAGCGTATTGTACTTCTAAGTTATAGTTCACCATTAAAAATGTTCAGATGTTGATACAAATTCGTTTCAAATGAGACATATTGCAGTAATAAACGCAAATACAAGCGTTAAAATGCCAATACCAGAGTAATATATTTCTTAGCGTATTGTACTTATAAGTTATAGTTCACCATTAAAAATGTTCAGAAATTGATTCAAATTCGTTTCAAATGAGACATTTAGCAGTAATATACGCAAATACAAGCGTTAAAATGCCAATACGAGAGGAATATATGAGACATATTGCAGTTATATAAGCAAATACAAGCGTTAAAATGCCAATACCAGAGTAATATATTTCTTAGCGTATTGCACTAAAAAGTTATAGGACTCCATAAAATATGTTCAGATGTTGATACAAATTCGTTTGAAATGAGACATATTGCATTAATATACGCAAATACAAGCTTTAAAATGCCAATACCAGAGTAATATATTTCCTAGCGTATTGCACCAAAAAGTTATAGGCCACCATTAAAAATGTTCAGATATTGATTCAAATTCGTTTCAAATGAGACATATAGCAGTAATATACGCAAATACAAGCGTTAAAATGCCAATACGAGAGGAATATATGAGACATATTGCAGTTAAATACGCAAATACAAGCGTTAAATTGCCAATACCAGAGTAATATATTTCTTAGCGTATTGCACTAAAAAGTTATAGGACTCCATAAAATATGTTCAGATGTTGATACAAATTCGTTTGAAATGAGACATATTGCATTAATATACGCAAATACAAGCGTTAAAATGCCAATACCAGAGTAATATATTTCCTAGCGTATTGCACCAAAAAGTTATAGGCCACCATTAAAAATGTTCAGATATTGATTCAAATTCGTTGCAAATGAGACATATAGCAGTAATATACGCAAATACAAGCGTTAAAATGCCAATACGAGAGTAATATATGAGACATATTGCAGTTATATAAGCAAATACAAGCGTTAAAATGCCAATACCAGAGTAATATATTTCTTAGCGTATTGCACTAAAAAGTTATAGGACTCCATAAAATATGTTCAGATGTTGATACAAATTCGTTTGAAATGAGACATATTGCACTAATATAGGCAAATACAAGCGTTAAAATGCCAATACCAGAGTAATATATTTCCTAGCGTATTGCACCAAAAAGTTATAGGACCCCGTAAAATATGTACGGATCATTGATTCAAATTCGTTTCAAATGAGACATATTGCAGTAATATACGCAAATACAAGCGTTAAAATGCCAATACGAGAGGAATATATGAGACATATTGCAGTTAAATACGCAAATACAAGCGTTAAAATGCCAATACCAGAGTAATATATTTCTTAGCGTATTGCACTAAAAAGTTATAGGACTCCATAAAATATGTTCAGATGTTGATACAAATTCGTTTGAAATGAGACATATTGCAGTAATATACGAGAATACAAGCGTTAAAATGCCAATACGAGAGGAATATATGAGACATATTGCAGTTAAATACGCAAATACAAGCGTTAAATTGCCAATACCAGAGTAATATATTTCTTAGCGTATTGCACTAAAAAGTTATAGGACTCCATAAAATATGTTCAGATGTTGATACAAATTCGTTTGAAATGAGACATATTGCATTAATATACGCAAATACAAGCGTTAAAATGCCAATATCAGAGTAATATATTTCCTAGCGTATTGCACCAAAAAGTTATCGTCCACCATTAAAAATGTTCAGATATTGTTTCAAATTCGTTTCAAATGAGACATATAGCAGTAATATACGCAAATACAAGCGTTAAAATGCCAATACGAGAGGAATATATGAGACATATTGCAGTTATATAAGCAAATACAAGCGTTAAAATGCCAATACCAGAGTAATATATTTCTTAGCGTATTGCACTAAAAAGTTATAGGACTCCATAAAATATGTTCAGATGTTGATACAAATTCGTTTGAAATGAGACATATTGCACTAATATAGGCAAATACAAGCGTTAAAATGCCAATACCAGAGTAATATATTTCCTAGCGTATTGCACCAAAAAGTTATAGGACCCCGTAAAATATGTACGGATCATTGATTCAAATTCGTTTCAAATGAGACATATTGCAGTAATATACGCAAATACAAGCGTTAAAATGCCAATACGAGAGGAATATATGAGACATATTGCAGTTAAATACGCAAATACAAGCGTTAAAATGCCAATACCAGAGTAATATATTTCTTAGCGTTGCACAAAAAAGTTATAGGACTCCATAAAATATGTTCAGATGTTGATACAAATTCGTTTGAATTGAGACATATTGCATTAATATACGCAAATACAAGCGATAAAATGCCAATACCAGAGTAATATATTTCCTAGCGTATTGCACCAAAAAGTTATAGGCCACCATTAAAAATGTTCAGATATTGATTCAAATTCGTTTCAAATGAGACATATAGCAGTAATATACGCAAATACAAGCGTTAAAATGCCAATACGAGAGGAATATATGAGACATATTGCAGTTAAATACGCAAATACAAGCGTTAAAATGCCAATACGAGAGAAATATATGAGACATATTGCAGTTAAATACGCAAATACAAGCGTTAAAATGCCAATACCAGAGTAATATATTTCTTAGCGTATTGCACTAAAAAGTTATAGGACTCCATAAAATATGTTCAGATGTTGATACAAATTCGTTTGAAATGAGACATATTGCATTAATATACGCAAATACAAGCGTTAAAATGCCAATACCAGAGTAATATATTTCCTAGCGTATTGCACCAAAAAGTTATAGGCCACCATTAAAAATGTTCAGATATTGATTCAAATTCGTTTCAAATGAGACATATAGCAGTAATATACGCAAATACAAGCGTTAAAATGCCAATACGAGAGGAATATATGAGACATATTGCAGTTAAATACGCAAATACAAGCGTTAAAATGCCAATACCAGAGTAATATATTTCTTAGCGTATTGCACTTAAAAGTTATAGGACTTTATAAAATATGTTCAGATGTTGATACAAATTCGTTTGAAATGAGACATATTGCACTAATATAGGCAAATACAAGCGTTAAAATGCCAATACCAGAGTAATATATTTCCTAGCGTATTGCACCAAAAAGTTATAGGACCCCGTAAAATATGTACGGATCAATTGATTCAAATTCGTTTCAAATGAGACATATTGCAGTAATATACGCAAATACAAGCGTTAAAATGCCAATACGAGAGGAATATATGAGACATATTGCAGTTAAATACGCAAATACAAGCGTTAAAATGCCAATACCAGAGTAATATATTTCTTAGCTTATTGCGCTACAAAGTTATAGGACTCCATAAAATATGTTCAGATGTTGATACAAATTCGTTTGAAATGAGTCATATTGCAGTAATATACGCAAATACAAGCGTTAAAATGCCAATACCAGAGTAACATATTTCTTAGCGTATTGCACCAAAAAGTTATAGGACCCCGTTATATATGTACGGATCAATTGATTCAAATTCGTTTCAAATGAGACATATTGCAGTAATATACGCAAATACAAGCGTTAAAATGCCAATACGAGAGGAATATATGAGACATATTGCAGTTAAATACACAAATACAAGCCTTAAAATGCCAATACCAGAGTAATATATTTCTTAGCGTATTGCACTTAAAAGTTATAGGACTCCATAAAATATGTTCAGATGTTGATACAAATTCGTTTGAAATGAGACATATTGCACTAATATAGGCAAATACAAGCGTTAAAATGCCAATACGAGAGCGTATTGCACCAAAAAGTTATAGGACCCCGTAAAATATGTACGGATCAATTGATTCAAATTCGTTTCAAATGAGACATATTGCAGTAATATACGCAAATACAAGCGTTAAAATGCCAATACGAGAGGAATATATGAGACATATTGCAGTTAAATACGCAAATACAAGCGTTAAAATGCCAATACCAGAGTAATATATTTCTTAGCGTATTGCACTAAAAAGTTATAGGACTCCATAAAATATGTTCAGATGTTGATACAAATTCGTTTGAAATGAGACATATTGCACTAATATAGGCAAATACAAGCGTTAAAATGCCAATACCAGAGTAATATATTTCCTAGCGTATTGCACCAAAAAGTTATAGGACCCCGTAAAATATGTACGGATCATTGATTCAAATTCGTTTCTAATGAGACATATTGCAGTAATATACGCAAATACAAGCGTTAAAATGCCAATACGAGAGGAATATATGAGACATATTGCAGTTAAATACGCAAATACAAGCGTTAAAATGCCAATACCAGAGTAATATATTTCTTAGCGTATTGCACTAAAAAGTTATAGGACTCCATAAAATATGTTCAGATGTTGATACAAATTCGTTTGAAATGAGACATATTGCAGTAATATACGCAAATACAAGCGTTAAAATGCCAATACCAGAGTAATATATTTCCTAGCGTATTGCAACAAAGAGTTATAGGACCCCGTAAAATATGTACGGATCAATTGATTCAAATTCGTTTCAAATGAGACATATTGCAGTAATATACGCAAATACAAGCGTTAATATGCCAATACGAGAGGAATATATGAGACATATTGCAGTAATATACGCAAATACAAGCGTTAAAATGCCAATACCAGAGTAATATATTTCTTAGCGTATTGTACTTCTAAGTTATAGTTCACCATTAAAAATGTTCAGATGTTGATACAAATTCGTTTCAAATGAGACATATTGCAGTAATAAACGCAAATACAAGCGTTAAAATGCCAATACCAGAGTAATATATTTCTTAGCGTATTGTACTTATAAGTTATAGTTCACCATTAAAAATGTTCAGAAATTGATTCAAATTCGTTTCAAATGAGACATTTAGCAGTAATATACGCAAATACAAGCGTTAAAATGCCAATACGAGAGGAATATATGAGACATATTGCAGTTATATAAGCAAATACAAGCGTTAAAATGCCAATACCAGAGTAATATATTTCTTAGCGTATTGCACTAAAAAGTTATAGGACTCCATAAAATATGTTCAGATGTTGATACAAATTCGTTTGAAATGAGACATATTGCATTAATATACGCAAATACAAGCTTTAAAATGCCAATACCAGAGTAATATATTTCCTAGCGTATTGCACCAAAAAGTTATAGGCCACCATTAAAAATGTTCAGATATTGATTCAAATTCGTTTCAAATGAGACATATAGCAGTAATATACGCAAATACAAGCGTTAAAATGCCAATACGAGAGGAATATATGAGACATATTGCAGTTAAATACGCAAATACAAGCGTTAAATTGCCAATACCAGAGTAATATATTTCTTAGCGTATTGCACTAAAAAGTTATAGGACTCCATAAAATATGTTCAGATGTTGATACAAATTCGTTTGAAATGAGACATATTGCACTAATATAGGCAAATACAAGCGTTAAAATGCCAATACCAGAGTAATATATTTCCTAGCGTATTGCACCAAAAAGTTATAGGACCCCGTAAAATATGTACGGATCATTGATTCAAATTCGTTTCAAATGAGACATATAGCAGTAATATACGCAAATACAAGCGTTAAAATGCCAATACGAGAGTAATATATGAGACATATTGCAGTTATATAAGCAAATACAAGCGTTAAAATGCCAATACCAGAGTAATATATTTCTTAGCGTATTGCACTAAAAAGTTATAGGACTCCATAAAATATGTTCAGATGTTGATACAAATTCGTTTGAAATGAGACATATTGCACTAATATAGGCAAATACAAGCGTTAAAATGCCAATACCAGAGTAATATATTTCCTAGCGTATTGCACCAAAAAGTTATAGGACCCCGTAAAATATGTACGGATCATTGATTCAAATTCGTTACAAATGAGACATATTGCAGTAATATACGCAAATACAAGCGTTAAAATGCCAATACGAGAGGAATATATGAGACATATTGCAGTTAAATACGCAAATACAAGCGTTAAAATGCCAATACCAGAGTAATATATTTCTTAGCGTATTGCACTAAAAAGTTATAGGACTCCATAAAATATGTTCAGATGTTGATACAAATTCGTTTGAAATGAGACATATTGCAGTAATATACGAGAATACAAGCGTTAAAATGCCAATACGAGAGGAATATATGAGACATATTGCAGTTATATAAGCAAATACAAGCGTTAAAATGCCAATACCAGAGTAATATATTTCTTAGCGTATTGCACTAAAAAGTTATAGGACTCCATAAAATATGTTCAGATGTTGATACAAATTCGTTTGAAATGAGACATATTGCATTAATATACGCAAATACAAGCGTTAAAATGCCAATACCAGAGTAATATATTTCCTAGCGTATTGCACCAAAAAGTTATAGTCCACCATTAAAAATGTTCAGATATTGTTTCAAATTCGTTTCAAATGAGACATATAGCAGTAATATACGCAAATACAAGCGTTAAAATGCCAATACGAGAGGAATATATGAGACATATTGCAGTTATATAAGCAAATACAAGCGTTAAAATGCCAATACCAGAGTAATATATTTCTTAGCGTATTGCACTAAAAAGTTATAGGACTCCATAAAATATGTTCAGATGTTGATACAAATTCGTTTGAAATGAGACATATTGCACTAATATAGGCAAATACAAGCGTTAAAATGCCAATACCAGAGTAATATATTTCCTAGCGTATTGCACCAAAAAGTTATAGGACCCCGTAAAATATGTACGGATCATTGATTCAAATTCGTTTCAAATGAGACATATTGCAGTAATATACGCAAATACAAGCGTTAAAATGCCAATACGAGAGGAATATATGAGACATATTGCAGTTAAATACGCAAATACAAGCGTTAAAATGCCAATACCAGAGTAATATATTTCTTAGCGTTGCACAAAAAAGTTATAGGACTCCATAAAATATGTTCAGATGTTGATACAAATTCGTTTGAATTGAGACATACTGCATTAATATACGCAAATACAAGCGATAAAATGCCAATACCAGAGTAATATATTTCCTAGCGTATTGCACCAAAAAGTTATAGGCCACCATTAAAAATGTTCAGATATTGATTCAAATTCGTTTCAAATGAGACATATAGCAGTAATATACGCAAATACAAGCGTTAAAATGCCAATACGAGAGGAATATATGAGACATATTGCAGTTAAATACGCAAATACAAGCGTTAAAATGCCAATACCAGAGTAATATATTTCTTAGCGTATTCCACTAAAAAGTTATAGGACTCCATAAAATATGTTCAGATGTTGATACAAATTCGTTTGAAATGAGACATATTGCACTAATATAGGCAAATACAAGCGTTAAAATGCCAATACCAGAGTAATATATTTCCTAGCGTATTGCACCAAAAAGTTATAGGACCCCGTAAAATATGTACGGATCAATTGATTCAAATTCGTTTCAAATGAGACATATTGCAGTAATATACGCAAATACAAGCGTTAATATGCCAATACGAGAGGAATATATGAGACATATTGCAGTTATATACGCAAATACAAGCGTTAAAATGCCAATACCAGAGTAATATATTTCTTAGCGTATTGCACTAAAAAGTTATAGGACCCAATAAAATATGTTCAGATATTGATTCAAATTCGTTTTAAATGAGACATATTTCAGTAATATACGCAAATACAAGCGTTAAAATGCCAATACCAGAGTAATATATTTCTCAGCGTCTTGCCCTAAAAAGTTATAGGACTCTATAAAACATGTTCAGATGTTGATACAAATTCGTTTCAAATGAGACATATTGCAGTAATATACGCAATGCAAGCGTTAAAATGCCAATACCTGAGTAATATATAACTTAGCGTGTTGTACTAAAAAGTTATAGGCCACCATTAAATATGTTCAGAAATTGATTCAAATTCGTTTCAAATGAGACATATTGCAGTAATATGCGCAAATACAAGCGTTAAAAGGACAATACTAGAGTAATATATTTCGTAGCGTATTGCACTAAAAAGTTATAGGACGCCATAAAATATGTTCAGATGTTCATACAAATTCATTTGAAATGAGACATATTGCACTAATATACGCAAATACAAGCGTTAAAATGCCAATACGAGAGAAATATATGAGACATATTGCAGTTAAATACGCAAATACAAGCGTTAAAATGCCAATACCAGAGTAATATATTTCTTAGCGTATTGCACTAAAAAGTTATAGGACTCCATAAAATATGTTCAGATGTTGATACAAATTCGTTTGAAATGAGACATATTGCATTAATATACGCAAATACAAGCGTTAAAATGCCAATACCAGAGTAATATATTTCCTAGCGTATTGCACCAAAAAGTTATAGGCCACCATTAAAAATGTTCAGATATTGATTCAAATTCGTTTCAAATGAGACATATAGCAGTAATATACGCAAATACAAGCGTTAAAATGCCAATACGAGAGGAATATATGAGACATATTGCAGTTAAATACGCAAATACAAGCGTTAAAATGCCAATACCAGAGTAATATATTTCTTAGCGTATTGCACTTAAAAGTTATAGGACTTTATAAAATATGTTCAGATGTTGATACAAATTCGTTTGAAATGAGACATATTGCACTAATATAGGCAAATACAAGCGTTAAAATGCCAATACCAGAGTAATATATTTCCTAGCGTATTGCACCAAAAAGTTATAGGACCCCGTAAAATATGTACGGATCAATTGATTCAAATTCGTTTCAAATGAGACATATTGCAGTAATATACGCAAATACAAGCGTTAAAATGCCAATACGAGAGGAATATATGAGACATATTGCAGTTAAATACGCAAATACAAGCGTTAAAATGCCAATACCAGAGTAATATATTTCTTAGCTTATTGCGCTACAAAGTTATAGGACTCCATAAAATATGTTCAGATGTTGATACAAATTCGTTTGAAATGAGACATATTGCAGTAATATACGCAAATACAAGCGTTAAAATGCCAATACCAGAGTAATATATTTCTTAGCGTATTGCACCAAAAAGTTATAGGACCCCGTTATATATGTACGGATCAATTGATTCAAATTCGTTTCAAATGAGACATATTGCAGTAATATACGCAAATACAAGCGTTAAAATGCCAATACGAGAGGAATATATGAGACATATTGCAGTTAAATACGCAAATACAAGCCTTAAAATGCCAATACCAGAGTAATATATGTCTTAGCGTATTGCACTTAAAAGTTATAGGACTCCATAAAATATGTTCAGATGTTGATACAAATTCGTTTGAAATGAGACATATTGCACTAATATAGGCAAATACAAGCGTTAAAATGCCAATACCAGAGCGTATTGCACCAAAAAGTTATAGGACCCCGTAAAATATGTACGGATCAATTGATTCAAATTCGTTTCAAATGAGACATATTGCAGTAATATACGCAAATACAAGCGTTAAAATGCCAATACGAGAGGAATATATGAGACATATTGCAGTTAAATACGCAAATACAAGCGTTAAAATGCCAATACGAGAGGAATATATGAGACATATTGCAGTTAAATACGCAAATACAAGCGTTAAAATGCCAATACCAGAGTAATATATTTCTTAGCGTATTGTACTTCTAAGTTATAGTTCACCATTAAAAATGTTCAGATGTTGATACAAATTCGTTTGAAATGAGACATATTGCAGTAATATACGCAAATACAAGCGTTAAAATGCCAATACCAGAGTAATATATTTCTTAGCGTATTGTACTTATAAGTTATAGTTCACCATTAAAAATGTTCAGATATTGATTCAAATTCGTTTCAAATGAGACATTTAGCAGTAATATACGCAAATACAAGCGTTAAAATGCCAATACGAGAGGAATATATGAGACATATTGCAGTTATATAAGCAAATACAAGCGTTAAAATGCCAATACCAGAGTAATATATTTCTTAGCGTATTGCACTAAAAAGTTATAGGACTCCATAAAATATGTTCAGATGTTGATACAAATTCGTTTGAAATGAGACATATTGCATTAATATACGCAAATACAAGCTTTAAAATGCCAATACCAGAGTAATATATTTCCTAGCGTATTGCACCAAAAAGTTATAGGCCACCATTAAAAATGTTCAGATATTGATTCAAATTCGTTTCAAATGAGACATATAGCAGTAATATACGCAAATACAAGCGTTAAAATGCCAATACGAGAGGAATATATGAGACATATTGCAGTTAAATACGCAAATACAAGCGTTAAATTGCCAATACCAGAGTAATATATTTCTTAGCGTATTGCACTAAAAAGTTATAGGACTCCATAAAATATGTTCAGATGTTGATACAAATTCGTTTGAAATGAGACATATTGCATTAATATACGCAAATACAAGCGTTAAAATGCCAATACCAGAGTAATATATTTCCTAGCGTATTGCACCAAAAAGTTATAGGCCACCATTAAAAATGTTCAGATATTGATTCAAATTCGTTTCAAATGAGACATATAGCAGTAATATACGCAAATACAAGCGTTAAAATGCCAAAACGAGAGGAATATATGAGACATATTGCAGTTAAATACGCAAATACAAGCGTTAAATTGCCAATACCAGAGTAATATATTTCTTAGCGTATTGCACTAAAAAGTTATAGGACTCCATAAAATATGTTCAGATGTTGATACAAATTCGTTTGAAATGAGACATATTGCATTAATATACGCAAATACAAGCGTTAAAATGCCAAAACCAGAGTAATATATTTCCTAGCGTATTGCACCAAAAAGTTATAGGCCACCATTAAAAATGTTCAGATATTGATTCAAATTCGCTTCAAATGAGACATAGCAGTAATATACGCAAATACAAGCGTTAAAATGCCAATACGAGAGGAATATATGAGACATATTGCAGTTAAATACGCAAATACAAGCGTTAAAATGCCAATACCAGAGTAATATATTTCTTAGCGTATTGCACAAAAAAGTTATAGGACTCCATAAAATATGTTCAGATGTTGATACAAATTCGTTTGAATTGAGACATATTGCATTAATATACGCAAATACAAGCGATAAAATGCCAATACCAGAGTAATATATTTCCTAGCGTATTGCACCAAAAAGTTATAGGCCACCATTAAAAATGTTCAGATATTGATTCAAATTCGTTTCAAATGAGACATATAGCAGTAATATACGCAAATACAAGCGTTAAAGTGCCAATACGAGAGGAATATATGAGACATATTGCAGTTAAATACGCAAATACAAGCGTTAAAATGCCAATACCAGAGTAATATATTTCTTAGCGTATTGCACTAAAAAGTTATAGGACTCCATAAAATATGTTCAGATGTTGATACAAATTCGTTTGAAATGAGACATATTGCACTAATATAGGCAAATACAAGCGTTAAAATGCCAATACCAGAGTAATATATTTCCTAGCGTATTGCACCAAAAAGTTATAGGACCCCGTAAAATATGTACGGATCAATTGATTCAAATTCGCTTCAAATGAGACATATTGCAGTAATATACGCAAATACAAGCGTTAATATGCCAATACGAGAGGAATATATGAGACATATTGCAGTTATATACGCAAATACAAGCGTTAAAATGCCAATACCAGAGTAATATATTTCTTAGCGTATTGCACTAAAAAGTTATAGGACCCAATAAAATATGTTCAGATATTGATTCAAATTCGTTTTAAATGAGACATATTTCAGTAATATACGCAAATACAAGCGTTAAAATGCCAATACCAGAGTAATATATTTCTCAGCGTCTTGCCCTAAAAAGTTATAGGACTCTATAAAACATGTTCAGATGTTGATACAAATTCGTTTCAAATGAGACATATTGCAGTAATATACGCAATGCAAGCGTTAAAATGCCAATACCTGAGTAATATATAACTTAGCGTATTGTACTAAAAAGTTATAGGCCACCATTAAATATGTTCAGAAATTGATTCAAATTCGTTTCAAATGAGACATATTGCAGTAATATGCGCAAATACAAGCGTTAAAAGGACAATACTAGAGTAATATATTTCGTAGCGTATTGCACTAAAAAGTTATAGGACTCCATAAAATATGTTCAGATGTTCATACAAATTCATTTGAAATGAGACATATTGCACTAATATACGCAAATACAAGCGTTAAAATGCCAATACGAGAGAAATATATGAGACATATTGCAGTTAAATACGCAAATACAAGCGTTAAAATGCCAATACCAGAGTAATATATTTCTTAGCGTATTGCACTAAAAAGTTATAGGACTCCATAAAATATGTTCAGATGTTGATACAAATTCGTTTGAAATGAGACATATTGCATTAATATACGCAAATACAAGCGTTAAAATGCCAATACCAGAGTAATATATTTCCTAGCGTATTGCACCAAAAAGTTATAGGCCACCATTAAAAATGTTCAGATATTGATTCAAATTCGTTTCAAATGAGACATATAGCAGTAATGTACGCAAATACAAGCGTTAAAATGCCAATACGAGAGGAATATATGAGACATATTGCAGTTAAATACGCAAATACAAGCGTTAAAATGCCAATACCAGAGTAATATATTTCTTAGCTTATTGCGCTACAAAGTTATAGGACTCCATAAAATATGTTCAGATGTTGATACAAATTCGTTTGAAATGAGACATATTGCAGTAATATACG
Source organism: Nebria salina (assembly GCA_944039245.1). Taxonomy (NCBI): domain Eukaryota; kingdom Metazoa; phylum Arthropoda; class Insecta; order Coleoptera; family Carabidae; genus Nebria; species Nebria salina. The sequence goes on from CALUEK010000207.1 coordinate 49,386, forward strand.
CAAATACAAGCGTTAAAATGCCAATACCAGAGTAATATATTTCCTAGCGTATTGCACCAAAGAGTTATAGGACCCCGTAAAATATGTACGGATCAATTGATTCAAATTCGTTTCAAATGAGACATATTGCAGTAATATACGCAAATACAAGCGTTAATATGCCAATACGAGAGGAATATATGAGACATATTGCAGTAATATACGCAAATACAAGCGTTAAAATGCCAATACCAGAGTAATATATTTCTTAGCGTATTGTACTTCTAAGTTATAGTTCACCATTAAAAATGTTCAGATGTTGATACAAATTCGTTTCAAATGAGACATATTGCAGTAATATACGCAAATACAAGCGTTAAAATGCCAATACCAGAGTAATATATTTCTTAGCGTATTGTACTTATAAGTTATAGTTCACCATTAAAAATGTTCAGATATTGATTCAAATTCGTTTCAAATGAGACATTTAGCAGTAATATACGCAAATACAAGCGTTAAAATGCCAATACGAGAGGAATATATGAGACATATTGCAGTTATATAAGCAAATACAAGCGTTAAAATGCCAATACCAGAGTAATATATTTCTTAGCGTATTGCACTAAAAAGTTATAGGACTCCATAAAATATGTTCAGATGTTGATACAAATTCGTTTGAAATGAGACATATTGCATTAATATACGCAAATACAAGCGTTAAAATGCCAATACCAGAGTAATATATTTCCTAGCGTATTGCACCAAAAAGTTATAGGCCACCATTAAAAATGTTCAGATATTGATTCAAATTCGTTTCAAATGAGACATATAGCAGTAATATACGCAAATACAAGCGTTAAAATGCCAATACGAGAGGAATATATGAGACATATTGCAGTTAAATACGCAAATACAAGCGTTAAATTGCCAATACCAGAGTAATATATTTCTTAGCGTATTGCACTAAAAAGTTATAGGACTCCATAAAATATGTTCAGATGTTGATACAAATTCGTTTGAAATGAGACATATTGCATTAATATACGCAAATACAAGCGTTAAAATGCCAATACCAGAGTAATATATTTCCTAGCGTATTGCACCAAAAAGTTATAGGCCACCATTAAAAATGTTCAGATATTGATTCAAATTCGTTTCAAATGAGACATATAGCAGTAATATACGCAAATACAAGCGTTAAAATGCCAATACGAGAGGAATATATGAGACATATTGCAGTTATATAAGCAAATACAAGCGTTAAAATGCCAATAATTTCTTAGCGTATTGCACTAAAAAGTTATAGGACTCCATAAAATATGTTCAGATGTTGATACAAATTCGTTTGAAATGAGACATATTGCACTAATATAGGCAAATACAAGCGTTAAAATGCCAATACCAGAGTAATATATTTCCTAGCGTATTGCACCAAAAAGTTATAGGACCCCGTAAAATATGTACGGATCAATTGATTCAAATTCGTTTCAAATGAGACATATTGCAGTAATATACGCAAATACAAGCGTTAAAATGCCAATACGAGAGGAATATATGAGACATATTGCAGTTAAATACGCAAATACAAGCGTTAAAATGCCAATACCAGAGTAATATATTTCTTAGCGTATTGCACTAAAAAGTTATAGGACTCCATAAAATATGTTCAGATGTTGATACAAATTCGTTTGAAATGAGACATATTGCACTAATATAGGCAAATACAAGCGTTAAAATGCCAATACCAGAGTAATATATTTCCTAGCGTATTGCACCAAAAAGTTATAGGACCCCGTAAAATATGTACGGATCATTGATTCAAATTCGTTTCAAAAGAGACATATTGCAGTAATATACGCAAACACAAGCGTTAAAATGCCAATACGAGAGGAATATATGAGACATATTGCAGTTAAATACGCAAATACAAGCGTTAAAATGCCAATACCAGAGTAATATATTTCTTAGCGTATTGCACTAAAAAGTTATAGGACTCCATAAAATATGTTCAGATGTTGATACAAATTCGTTTGAAATGAGACATATTGCACTAATATAGGCAAACACAAGCGTTAAAATGCCAATACCAGAGTAATATATTTCCTAGCGTATTGCACCAAAATGTTATAGGCCACCATTAAAAATGTTCAGATATTGATTCAAATTCGTTTTAAATGAGACATATAGCAGTATTATACGCAAATACAAGCGTTAAAATGCCAATACGAGAGGAATATATGAGACATGTTGCATTTAAATACGCAAATACAAGCGTTAAAATGCCAATACCAGAGTAATATATTTCTTAGCGTATTGCACTAAAAAGTTATAGGACTCCATAAAATATGTTCAGATGTTGATACAAATTCGTTTGAAATGAGACATATTGCACTAATATAGGCAAATACAAGCGTTAAAATGCCAATACCAGAGTAATATATTTCCTAGCGTATTGCACCAAAAAGTTATAGGCCATCATTAAAAATGTTCAGATATTGATTCAAATTCGTTTCAAATGAGACATAGCAGTAATATACGCAAATACAAGCGTTAAAATGCCAATACGAGAGGAATATATGAGACATATTGCAGTTAAATACGCAAATACAAGCGTTAAAATGCCAATACCAGAGTAATATATTTCTTAGCGTATTGCACTAAAAAGTTATAGGACCCCGTAAAATATGTACGGATCAATTGATTCAAATTCGTTTCAAATGAGACATATTGCAGTAATATACGCAAATACAAGCGTTAAAATGCCAATACGAGAGGAATATATGAGACATATTGCAGTTATATAAGCAAATACAAGCGTTAAAATGCCAATACCAGAGTAATATATTTCTTAGCGTATTGCACTAAAAAGTTATAGGACTCCATAAAATATGTTCAGATGTTGATACAAATTCGTTTGAAATGAGACATATTGCACTAATATAGGCAAATACATGCGTTAAAATGCCAATACCAGAGTAATATATTTCCTAGCGTATTGCACCAAAAAGTTATAGGACCCCGTAAAATATGTACGGATCAATTGATTCAAATTCGTTTCAAATGAGACATATTGCAGTAATATACGCAAATACAAGCGTTAATATGCCAATACGAGAGGAATATATGAGACATATTGCAGTTATATACGCAAATACAAGCGTTAAAATGCCAATACCAGAGTAATATATTTCTTAGCGTATTGCACTAAAAAGTTATAGGACCCAATAAAATACTTTCAGATATTGATTCAAATTCGTTTTAAATGAGACATATTTCAGTAATATACACAAATACAAGCGTTAAAATGCCAATACCAGAGTAATATATTTCTCAGCGTCTTGCCCTAAAAAGTTATAGGACTCTATAAAACATGTTCAGATGTTGATACAAATTCGTTTCAAATGAGACATATTGCAGTAATATACGCAATGCAAGCGTTAAAATGCCAATACCTGAGTAATATATAACTTAGCGTATTGTACTAAAAAGTTATAGGCCACCATTAAATATGTTCAGAAATTGATTCAAATTCGTTTCAAATGAGACATATTGCAGTAATATGCGCAAATACAAGCGTTAAAAGGACAATACTAGAGTAATATATTTCGTAGCGTATTGCACTAAAAAGTTATAGGACTCCATAAAATATGTTCAGATGTTCATACAAATTCATTTGAAATGAGACATATTGCACTAATATACGCAAATACAAGCGTTAAAATGCCAATACGAGAGAAATATATGAGACATATTGCAGTTAAATACACAAATACAAGCGTTAAAATGCCAATACCAGAGTAATATATTTCTTAGCGTATTGCACCAAAAAGTTATAGGACCCCGTTATATATGTACGGATCAATTGATTCAAATTCGTTTCAAATGAGACATATTGCAGTAATATACGCAAATACAAGCGTTAAAATGCCAATACGAGAGGAATATATGAGACATATTGCAGTTAAATACGCAAATACAAGCCTTAAAATGCCAATACCAGAGTAATATATTTCTTAGCGTATTGCACTTAAAAGTTATAGGACTCCATAAAATATGTTCATATGTTGATACAAATTCGTTTGAAATGAGACATATTGCACTAATATAGGCAAATACAAGCGTTAAAATGCCAATACCAGAGCGTATTGCACCAAAAAGTTATAGGACCCCGTAAAATATGTACGGATCAATTGATTCAAATTCGTTTCAAATGAGACATATTGCAGTAATATACGCAAATACAAGCGTTAAAATGCCAATACGAGAGGAATATATGAGACATATTGCAGTTAAATACGCAAATACAAGCGTTAAAATGCCAATACCAGAGTAATATATTTCTTAGCGTATTGCACTAAAAAGTTATAGGACTCCATAAAATATGTTCAGATGTTGATACAAATTCGTTTGAAATGAGACATATTGCTATAATATAGGCAAATACAAGCGTTAAAATGCCAATACCAGAGTAATATATTTCCTAGCGTATTGCACCAAAAAGTTATAGGACCCCGTAAAATATGTACGGATCATTGATTCAAATTCGTTTCTAATGAGACATATTGCAGTAATATACGCAAATACAAGCGTTAAAATGCCAATACGAGAGGAATATATGAGACATATTGCAGTTAAATACGCAAATACAAGCGTTAAAATGCCAATACCAGAGTAATATATTTCTTAGCGTATTGCACTAAAAAGTTATAGGACTCCATAAAATATGTTCATATGTTGATACAAATTCGTTTGAAATGAGACATATTGCAGTAATATACGCAAATACAAGCGTTAAAATGCCAATACCAGAGTAATATATTTCCTAGCGTATTGCACTAAAAAGTTATAGGACTCCATAAAATATGTTCAGATGTTGATACAAATTCGTTTGAAATGAGACATATTGCAATAATATAGGCAAATACAAGCGTTAAAATGCCAATACCAGAGTAATATATTTCCTAGCGTATTGCACCAAAAAGTTATAGGCCACCATTAAAAATGTTCAGATATTGATTCAAATTCGTTTCAAATGAGACATATAGCAGTAATATACGCAAATACAAGCGTTAAAATGCCAATACGAGAGGAATATATGAGACATATTGCAGTTAAATACGCAAATACAAGCGTTCTAAATAACTAAATAACTAAATAACTAAATAACTAAATAACTAAATAACTAAATAACTAAATAACTAAATAACTAAATAACTAAATAACTAAATAACTAAATAACTAAATAACTAAATAACTAAATAACTAAATAACTAAATAACTAAATAACTAAATAACTAAATAACTAAATAACTAAATAACTAAATAACTAAATAACTAAATAACTAAATAACTAAATAACTAAATAACTAAATAACTAAATAACTAAATAACTAAATAACTAAATAACTAAATAACTAAATAACTAAATAACTAAATAACTAAATAACTAAATAACTAAATAACTAAATAACTAAATAACTAAATAACTAAATAACTAAATAACTAAATAACTAAATAACTAAGTAATAAATAACTAAATAACTAAATAACTAAATAACTAAATAACTAAATAACTAAATAACTAAATAACTAAATAACTAAATAACTAAATAACTAAATAACTAAATAACTAAATAACTAAATAACTAAATAACTAAATAACTAAATAACTAAATAACTAAATAACTAAATAACTAAATAACTAAATAACTAAATAACTAAATAACTAAATAACTAAATAACTAAATAACTAAATAACTAAATAACTAAATAACTAAATAACTAAATAACTAAATAACTAAATAACTAAATAACTAAATAACTAAATAACTAAATAACTAAATAACTAAATAACTAAATAACTAAATAACTAAATAACTAAATAACTAAATAACTAAATAACTAAATAACTAAATAACTAAATAACTAAATAACTAAATAACTAAATAACTAAATAACTAAATAACTAAATAACTAAATAACTAAATAACTAAATAACTAAATAACTAAATAACTAAATAACTAAATAACTAAATAACTAAATAACTAAATAACTAAATAACTAAATAACTAAATAACTAAATAACTAAATAACTAAATAACTAAATAACTAAATAACTAAATAACTAAATAACTAAATAACTAAATAACTAAATAACTAAATAACTAAATAACTAAATAACTAAATAACTAAATAACTAAATAACTAAATAACTAAATAACTAAATAACTAAATAACTAAATAACTAAATAACTAAATAACTAAATAACTAAATAACTAAATAACTAAATAACTAAATAACTAAATAACTAAATAACTAAATAACTAAATAACTAAATAACTAAATAACTAAATAACTAAATAACTAAATAACTAAATAACTAAATAACTAAATAACTAAATAACTAAATAACTAAATAACTAAATAACTAAATAACTAAATAACTAAATAACTAAATAACTAAATAACTAAATAACTAAATAACTAAATAACTAAATAACTAAATAACTAAATAACTAAATAACTAAATAACTAAATAACTAAATAACTAAATAACTAAATAACTAAATAACTAAATAACTAAATAACTAAATAACTAAATAACTAAATAACTAAATAACTAAATAACTAAATAACTAAATAACTAAATAACTAAATAACTAAATAACTAAATAACTAAATAACTAAATAACTAAATAACTAAATAACTAAATAACTAAATAACTAAATAACTAAATAACTAAATAACTAAATAACTAAATAACTAAATAACTAAATAACTAAATAACTAAATAACTAAATAACTAAATAACTAAATAACTAAATAACTAAATAACTAAATAACTAAATAACTAAATAACTAAATAACTAAATAACTAAATAACTAAATAACTAAATAACTAAATAACTAAATAACTAAATAACTAAATAACTAAATAACTAAATAACTAAATAACTAAATAACTAAATAACTAAATAACTAAATAACTAAATAACTAAATAACTAAATAACTAAATAACTAAATAACTAAATAACTAAATAACTAAATAACTAAATAACTAAATAACTAAATAACTAAATAACTAAATAACTAAATAACTAAATAACTAAATAACTAAATAACTAAATAACTAAATAACTAAATAACTAAATAACTAAATAACTAAATAACTAAATAACTAAATAACTAAATAACTAAATAACTAAATAACTAAATAACTAAATAACTAAATAACTAAATAACTAAATAACTAAATAACTAAATAACTAAATAACTAAATAACTAAATAACTAAATAACTAAATAACTAAATAACTAAATAACTAAATAACTAAATAACTAAATAACTAAATAACTAAATAACTAAATAACTAAATAACTAAATAACTAAATAACTAAATAACTAAATAACTAAATAACTAAATAACTAAATAACTAAATAACTAAATAACTAAATAACTAAATAACTAAATAACTAAATAACTAAATAACTAAATAACTAAATAACTAAATAACTAAATAACTAAATAACTAAATAACTAAATAACTAAATAACTAAATAACTAAATAACTAAATAACTAAATAACTAAATAACTAAATAACTAAATAACTAAATAACTAAATAACTAAATAACTAAATAACTAAATAACTAAATAACTAAATAACTAAATAACTAAATAACTAAATAACTAAATAACTAAATAACTAAATAACTAAATAACTAAATAACTAAATAACTAAATAACTAAATAACTAAATAACTAAATAACTAAATAACTAAATAACTAAATAACTAAATAACTAAATAACTAAATAACTAAATAACTAAATAACTAAATAACTAAATAACTAAATAACTAAATAACTAAATAACTAAATAACTAAATAACTAAATAACTAAATAACTAAATAACTAAATAACTAAATAACTAAATAACTAAATAACTAAATAACTAAATAACTAAATAACTAAATAACTAAATAACTAAATAACTAAATAACTAAATAACTAAATAACTAAATAACTAAATAACTAAATAACTAAATAACTAAATAACTAAATAACTAAATAACTAAATAACTAAATAACTAAATAACTAAATAACTAAATAACTAAATAACTAAATAACTAAATAACTAAATAACTAAATAACTAAATAACTAAATAACTAAATAACTAAATAACTAAATAACTAAATAACTAAATAACTAAATAACTAAATAACTAAATAACTAAATAACTAAATAACTAAATAACTAAATAACTAAATAACTAAATAACTAAATAACTAAATAACTAAATAACTAAATAACTAAATAACTAAATAACTAAATAACTAAATAACTAAATAACTAAATAACTAAATAACTAAATAACTAAATAACTAAATAACTAAATAACTAAATAACTAAATAACTAAATAACTAAATAACTAAATAACTAAATAACTAAATAACTAAATAACTAAATAACTAAATAACTAAATAACTAAATAACTAAATAACTAAATAACTAAATAACTAAATAACTAAATAACTAAATAACTAAATAACTAAATAACTAAATAACTAAATAACTAAATAACTAAATAACTAAATAACTAAATAACTAAATAACTAAATAACTAAATAACTAAATAACTAAATAACTAAATAACTAAATAACTAAATAACTAAATAACTAAATAACTAAATAACTAAATAACTAAATAACTAAATAACTAAATAACTAAATAACTAAATAACTAAATAACTAAATAACTAAATAACTAAATAACTAAATAACTAAATAACTAAATAACTAAATAACTAAATAACTAAATAACTAAATAACTAAATAACTAAATAACTAAATAACTAAATAACTAAATAACTAAATAACTAAATAACTAAATAACTAAATAACTAAATAACTAAATAACTAAATAACTAAATAACTAAATAACTAAATAACTAAATAACTAAATAACTAAATAACTAAATAACTAAATAACTAAATAACTAAATAACTAAATAACTAAATAACTAAATAACTAAATAACTAAATAACTAAATAACTAAATAACTAAATAACTAAATAACTAAATAACTAAATAACTAAATAACTAAATAACTAAATAACTAAATAACTAAATAACTAAATAACTAAATAACTAAATAACTAAATAACTAAATAACTAAATAACTAAATAACTAAATAACTAAATAACTAAATAACTAAATAACTAAATAACTAAATAACTAAATAACTAAATAACTAAATAACTAAATAACTAAATAACTAAATAACTAAATAACTAAATAACTAAATAACTAAATAACTAAATAACTAAATAACTAAATAACTAAATAACTAAATAACTAAATAACTAAATAACTAAATAACTAAATAACTAAATAACTAAATAACTAAATAACTAAATAACTAAATAACTAAATAACTAAATAACTAAATAACTAAATAACTAAATAACTAAATAACTAAATAACTAAATAACTAAATAACTAAATAACTAAATAACTAAATAACTAAATAACTAAATAACTAAATAACTAAATAACTAAATAACTAAATAACTAAATAACTAAATAACTAAATAACTAAATAAACTAAATAACTAAATAACTAAATAACTAAATAACTAAATAACTAAATAACTAAATAACTAAATAACTAAATAACTAAATAACTAAATAACTAAATAACTAAATAACTAAATAACTAAATAACTAAATAACTAAATAACTAAATAACTAAATAACTAAATAACTAAATAACTAAATAACTAAATAACTAAATAACTAAATAACTAAATAACTAAATAACTAAATAACTAAATAACTAAATAACTAAATAACTAAATAACTAAATAACTAAATAACTAAATAACTAAATAACTAAATAACTAAATAACTAAATAACTAAATAACTAAATAACTAAATAACTAAATAACTAAATAACTAAATAACTAAATAACTAAATAACTAAATAACTAAATAACTAAATAACTAAATAACTAAATAACTAAATAACTAAATAACTAAATAACTAAATAACTAAATAACTAAATAACTAAATAACTAAATAACTAAATAACTAAATAACTAAATAACTAAATAACTAAATAACTAAATAACTAAATAACTAAATAACTAAATAACTAAATAACTAAATAACTAAATAACTAAATAACTAAATAACTAAATAACTAAATAACTAAATAACTAAATAACTAAATAACTAAATAACTAAATAACTAAATAACTAAATAACTAAATAACTAAATAACTAAATAACTAAATAACTAAATAACTAAATAACTAAATAACTAAATAACTAAATAACTAAATAACTAAATAACTAAATAACTAAATAACTAAATAACTAAATAACTAAATAACTAAATAACTAAATAACTAAATAACTAAATAACTAAATAACTAAATAACTAAATAACTAAATAACTAAATAACTAAATAACTAAATAACTAAATAACTAAATAACTAAATAACTAAATAACTAAATAACTAAATAACTAAATAACTAAATAACTAAATAACTAAATAACTAAATAACTAAATAACTAAATAACTAAATAACTAAATAACTAAATAACTAAATAACTAAATAACTAAATAACTAAATAACTAAATAACTAAATAACTAAATAACTAAATAACTAAATAACTAAATAACTAAATAACTAAATAACTAAATAACTAAATAACTAAATAACTAAATAACTAAATAACTAAATAACTAAATAACTAAATAACTAAATAACTAAATAACTAAATAACTAAATAACTAAATAACTAAATAACTAAATAACTAAATAACTAAATAACTAAATAACTAAATAACTAAATAACTAAATAACTAAATAACTAAATAACTAAATAACTAAATAACTAAATAACTAAATAACTAAATAACTAAATAACTAAATAACTAAATAACTAAATAACTAAATAACTAAATAACTAAATAACTAAATAACTAAATAACTAAATAACTAAATAACTAAATAACTAAATAACTAAATAACTAAATAACTAAATAACTAAATAACTAAATAACTAAATAACTAAATAACTAAATAACTAAATAACTAAATAACTAAATAACTAAATAACTAAATAACTAAATAACTAAATAACTAAATAACTAAATAACTAAATAACTAAATAACTAAATAACTAAATAACTAAATAACTAAATAACTAAATAACTAAATAACTAAATAACTAAATAACTAAATAACTAAATAACTAAATAACTAAATAACTAAATAACTAAATAACTAAATAACTAAATAACTAAATAACTAAATAACTAAATAACTAAATAACTAAATAACTAAATAACTAAATAACTAAATAACTAAATAACTAAATAACTAAATAACTAAATAACTAAATAACTAAATAACTAAATAACTAAATAACTAAATAACTAAATAACTAAATAACTAAATAACTAAATAACTAAATAACTAAATAACTAAATAACTAAATAACTAAATAACTAAATAACTAAATAACTAAATAACTAAATAACTAAATAACTAAATAACTAAATAACTAAATAACTAAATAACTAAATAACTAAATAACTAAATAACTAAATAACTAAATAACTAAATAACTAAATAACTAAATAACTAAATAACTAAATAACTAAATAACTAAATAACTAAATAACTAAATAACTAAATAACTAAATAACTAAATAACTAAATAACTAAATAACTAAATAACTAAATAACTAAATAACTAAATAACTAAATAACTAAATAACTAAATAACTAAATAACTAAATAACTAAATAACTAAATAACTAAATAACTAAATAACTAAATAACTAAATAACTAAATAACTAAATAACTAAATAACTAAATAACTAAATAACTAAATAACTAAATAACTAAATAACTAAATAACTAAATAACTAAATAACTAAATAACTAAATAACTAAATAACTAAATAACTAAATAACTAAATAACTAAATAACTAAATAACTAAATAACTAAATAACTAAATAACTAAATAACTAAATAACTAAATAACTAAATAACTAAATAACTAAATAACTAAATAACTAAATAACTAAATAACTAAATAACTAAATAACTAAATAACTAAATAACTAAATAACTAAATAACTAAATAACTAAATAACTAAATAACTAAATAACTAAATAACTAAATAACTAAATAACTAAATAACTAAATAACTAAATAACTAAATAACTAAATAACTAAATAACTAAATAACTAAATAACTAAATAACTAAATAACTAAATAACTAAATAACTAAATAACTAAATAACTAAATAACTAAATAACTAAATAACTAAATAACTAAATAACTAAATAACTAAATAACTAAATAACTAAATAACTAAATAACTAAATAACTAAATAACTAAATAACTAAATAACTAAATAACTAAATAACTAAATAACTAAATAACTAAATAACTAAATAACTAAATAACTAAATAACTAAATAACTAAATAACTAAATAACTAAATAACTAAATAACTAAATAACTAAATAACTAAATAACTAAATAACTAAATAACTAAATAACTAAATAACTAAATAACTAAATAACTAAATAACTAAATAACTAAATAACTAAATAACTAAATAACTAAATAACTAAATAACTAAATAACTAAATAACTAAATAACTAAATAACTAAATAACTAAATAACTAAATAACTAAATAACTAAATAACTAAATAACTAAATAACTAAATAACTAAATAACTAAATAACTAAATAACTAAATAACTAAATAACTAAATAACTAAATAACTAAATAACTAAATAACTAAATAACTAAATAACTAAATAACTAAATAACTAAATAACTAAATAACTAAATAACTAAATAACTAAATAACTAAATAACTAAATAACTAAATAACTAAATAACTAAATAACTAAATAACTAAATAACTAAATAACTAAATAACTAAATAACTAAATAACTAAATAACTAAATAACTAAATAACTAAATAACTAAATAACTAAATAACTAAATAACTAAATAACTAAATAACTAAATAACTAAATAACTAAATAACTAAATAACTAAATAACTAAATAACTAAATAACTAAATAACTAAATAACTAAATAACTAAATAACTAAATAACTAAATAACTAAATAACTAAATAACTAAATAACTAAATAACTAAATAACTAAATAACTAAATAACTAAATAACTAAATAACTAAATAACTAAATAACTAAATAACTAAATAACTAAATAACTAAATAACTAAATAACTAAATAACTAAATAACTAAATAACTAAATAACTAAATAACTAAATAACTAAATAACTAAATAACAAAATAACTAAATAACTAAATAACTAAATAACTAAATAACTAAATAACTAAATAACTAAATAACTAAATAACTAAATAACTAAATAACTAAATAACTAAATAACTAAATAACTAAATAACTAAATAACTAAATAACTAAATAACTAAATATAAATAACTAAATAACTAAATAACTAAATAACTAAATAACTAAATAACTAAATAACTAAATAACTAAATAACTAAATAACTAAATAACTAAATAACTAAATAACTAAATAACTAAATAACTAAATAACTAAATAACTAAATAACTAAATAACTAAATAACTAAATAACTAAATAACTAAATAACTAAATAACTAAATAACTAAATAACTAAATAACTAAATAACTAAATAACTAAATAACTAAATAACTAAATAACTAAATAACTAAATAACTAAATAACTAAATAACTAAATAACTAAATAACTAAATAACTAAATAACTAAAAACTAAATAACTAAATAACTAAATAACTAAATAACTAAATAACTAAATAACTAAATAACTAAATAACTAAATAACTAAATAACTAAATAACTAAATAACTAAATAACTAAATAACTAATAACTAAATAACTAAATACTAAATAACTAAATAACTAAATAACTAAATAATAAATAACTAAATAACTAAATAACTAAATAACTAATAACTAAATAACTAAATAACTAAATAACTAAATAACTAAATAACTAATAACTAAATAACTAAATAAACTAAATAACTAAATAACTAAATAAAATAACTAAATAACTAAATAACTAAATAACTAAATAACTAAATAACTAAATAACTAAATAACTAAATAACTAATACTAATAACTAAATAACTAAATAACAAATAACTAAATAACTAAATAACTAAATAACTAAATAACTAAATAACTAAATAACTAAATAACTAAATAACTAAAAACTAACTAAATAACTAAATAACTAAATAACTAAATAACTAAATAACTAAATAACTAAATAACTAAATAACTAAATAACTAAATAACTAAATAACTAAATAACTAAATAACTAAATAACTAAATAACTAAATAACTAAATAACTAAATAACTAAATAACTAAATAACTAAATAACTAAATAACTAAATAACTAAATAACTAAAAATAACTAAATAACTAAATAACTAAATAACTAAATAACTAAATAACTAAATAACTAAATAACTAAATAACTAAATAACTAAATAACTAAATAACTAAATAACTAAATAACTAAATAACTAAATAACTAAATAACTAAATAACTAAATAACTAAATAACTAAATAACTAAATAACTAAATAACTAAATAACTAAATAACTAAATAACTAAATAACTAAATAACTAAATAACTAAATAACTAAATAACTAAATAACTAAATAACTAAATAACTAAATAACTAAATAACTAAATAACTAAATAACTAAATAACTAAATAACTAAATAACTAAATAACTAAATAACTAAATAACTAAATAACTAAATAACTAAATAACTAAATAACTAAATAACTAAATAACTAAATAACTAAATAACTAAATAACTAAATAACTAAATAACTAAATAACTAAATAACTAAATAACTAAATAACTAAATAACTAAATAACTAAATAACTAAATAACTAAATAACTAAATAACTAAATAACTAAATAACTAAATAACTAAATAACTAAATAACTAAATAACTAAATAACTAAATAACTAAATAACTAAATAACTAAATAACTAAATAACTAAATAACTAAATAACTAAATAACTAAATAACTAAATAACTAAATAACTAAATAACTAAATAACTAAATAACTAAATAACTAAATAACTAAATAACTAAATAACTAAATAACTAAATAACTAAATAACTAAATAACTAAATAACTAAATAACTAAATAACTAAATAACTAAATAACTAAATAACTAAATAACTAAATAACTAAATAACTAAATAACTAAATAACTAAATAACTAAATAACTAAATAACTAAATAACTAAATAACTAAATAACTAAATAACTAAATAACTAAATAACTAAATAACTAAATAACTAAATAACTAAATAACTAAATAACTAAATAACTAAATAACTAAATAACTAAATAACTAAATAACTAAATAACTAAATAACTAAATAACTAAATAACTAAATAACTAAATAACTAAATAACTAAATAACTAAATAACTAAATAACTAAATAACTAAATAACTAAATAACTAAATAACTAAATAACTAAATAACTAAATAACTAAATAACTAAATAACTAAATAACTAAATAACTAAATAACTAAATAACTAAATAACTAAATAACTAAATAACTAAATAACTAAATAACTAAATAACTAAATAACTAAATAACTAAATAACTAAATAACTAAATAACTAAATAACTAAATAACTAAATAACTAAATAACTAAATAACTAAATAACTAAATAACTAAATAACTAAATAACTAAATAACTAAATAACTAAATAACTAAATAACTAAATAACTAAATAACTAAATAACTAAATAACTAAATAACTAAATAACTAAATAACTAAATAACTAAATAACTAAATAACTAAATAACTAAATAACTAAATAACTAAATAACTAAATAACTAAATAACTAAATAACTAAATAACTAAATAACTAAATAACTAAATAACTAAATAACTAAATAACTAAATAACTAAATAACTAAATAACTAAATAACTAAATAACTAAATAACTAAATAACTAAATAACTAAATAACTAAATAACTAAATAACTAAATAACTAAATAACTAAATAACTAAATAACTAAATAACTAAATAACTAAATAACTAAATAACTAAATAACTAAATAACTAAATAACTAAATAACTAAATAACTAAATAACTAAATAACTAAATAACTAAATAACTAAATAACTAAATAACTAAATAACTAAATAACTAAATAACTAAATAACTAAATAACTAAATAACTAAATAACTAAATAACTAAATAACTAAATAACTAAATAACTAAATAACTAAATAACTAAATAACTAAATAACTAAATAACTAAATAACTAAATAACTAAATAACTAAATAACTAAATAACTAAATAACTAAATAACTAAATAACTAAATAACTAAATAACTAAATAACTAAATAACTAAATAACTAAATAACTAAATAACTAAATAACTAAATAACTAAATAACTAAATAACTAAATAACTAAATAACTAAATAACTAAATAACTAAATAACTAAATAACTAAATAACTAAATAACTAAATAACTAAATAACTAAATAACTAAATAACTAAATAACTAAATAACTAAATAACTAAATAACTAAATAACTAAATAACTAAATAACTAAATAACTAAATAACTAAATAACTAAATAACTAAATAACTAAATAACTAAATAACTAAATAACTAAATAACTAAATAACTAAATAACTAAATAACTAAATAACTAAATAACTAAATAACTAAATAACTAAATAACTAAATAACTAAATAACTAAATAACTAAATAACTAAATAACTAAATAACTAAATAACTAAATAACTAAATAACTAAATAACTAAATAACTAAATAACTAAATAACTAAATAACTAAATAACTAAATAACTAAATAACTAAATAACTAAATAACTAAATAACTAAATAACTAAATAACTAAATAACTAAATAACTAAATAACTAAATAACTAAATAACTAAATAACTAAATAACTAAATAACTAAATAACTAAATAACTAAATAACTAAATAACTAAATAACTAAATAACTAAATAACTAAATAACTAAATAACTAAATAACTAAATAACTAAATAACTAAATAACTAAATAACTAAATAACTAAATAACTAAATAACTAAATAACTAAATAACTAAATAACTAAATAACTAAATAACTAAATAACTAAATAACTAAATAACTAAATAACTAAATAACTAAATAACTAAATAACTAAATAACTAAATAACTAAATAACTAAATAACTAAATAACTAAATAACTAAATAACTAAATAACTAAATAACTAAATAACTAAATAACTAAATAACTAAATAACTAAATAACTAAATAACTAAATAACTAAATAACTAAATAACTAAATAACTAAATAACTAAATAACTAAATAACTAAATAACTAAATAACTAAATAACTAAATAACTAAATAACTAAATAACTAAATAACTAAATAACTAAATAACTAAATAACTAAATAACTAAATAACTAAATAACTAAATAACTAAATAACTAAATAACTAAATAACTAAATAACTAAATAACTAAATAACTAAATAACTAAATAACTAAATAACTAAATAACTAAATAACTAAATAACTAAATAACTAAATAACTAAATAACTAAATAACTAAATAACTAAATAACTAAATAACTAAATAACTAAATAACTAAATAACTAAATAACTAAATAACTAAATAACTAAATAACTAAATAACTAAATAACTAAATAACTAAATAACTAAATAACTAAATAACTAAATAACTAAATAACTAAATAACTAAATAACTAAATAACTAAATAACTAAATAACTAAATAACTAAATAACTAAATAACTAAATAACTAAATAACTAAATAACTAAATAACTAAATAACTAAATAACTAAATAACTAAATAACTAAATAACTAAATAACTAAATAACTAAATAACTAAATAACTAAATAACTAAATAACTAAATAACTAAATAACTAAATAACTAAATAACTAAATAACTAAATAACTAAATAACTAAATAACTAAATAACTAAATAACTAAATAACTAAATAACTAAATAACTAAATAACTAAATAACTAAATAACTAAATAACTAAATAACTAAATAACTAAATAACTAAATAACTAAATAACTAAATAACTAAATAACTAAATAACTAAATAACTAAATAACTAAATAACTAAATAACTAAATAACTAAATAACTAAATAACTAAATAACTAAATAACTAAATAACTAAATAACTAAATAACTAAATAACTAAATAACTAAATAACTAAATAACTAAATAACTAAATAACTAAATAACTAAATAACTAAATAACTAAATAACTAAATAACTAAATAACTAAATAACTAAATAACTAAATAACTAAATAACTAAATAACTAAATAACTAAATAACTAAATAACTAAATAACTAAATAACTAAATAACTAAATAACTAAATAACTAAATAACTAAATAACTAAATAACTAAATAACTAAATAACTAAATAACTAAATAACTAAATAACTAAATAACTAAATAACTAAATAACTAAATAACTAAATAACTAAATAACTAAATAACTAAATAACTAAATAACTAAATAACTAAATAACTAAATAACTAAATAACTAAATAACTAAATAACTAAATAACTAAATAACTAAATAACTAAATAACTAAATAACTAAATAACTAAATAACTAAATAACTAAATAACTAAATAACTAAATAACTAAATAACTAAATAACTAAATAACTAAATAACTAAATAACTAAATAACTAAATAACTAAATAACTAAATAACTAAATAACTAAATAACTAAATAACTAAATAACTAAATAACTAAATAACTAAATAACTAAATAACTAAATAACTAAATAACTAAATAACTAAATAACTAAATAACTAAATAACTAAATAACTAAATAACTAAATAACTAAATAACTAAATAACTAAATAACTAAATAACTAAATAACTAAATAACTAAATAACTAAATAACAAAATAACTAAATAACTAAATAACTAAATAACTAAATAACTAAATAACTAAATAACTAAATAACATAAATAACTAAATAACTAAATAACTAAATAACTAAATAACTAAATAACTAAATAACTAAATAACTAAATAACTAAATAACTAAATAACTAAATAACTAAATAACTAAATAACTAAATAACTAAATAACTAAATAACTAAATAACTAAATAACTAAATAACTAAATAACTAAATAACTAAATAACTAAATAACTAAATAACTAAATAACTAAATAACTAAATAACTAAATAACTAAATAACTAAATAACTAAATAACTAAATAACTAAATAACTAAATAACTAAATAACTAAATAACTAAATAACTAAATAACTAAATAACTAAATAACTAAATAACTAAATAACTAAATAACTAAATAACTAAATAACTAAATAACTAAATAACTAAATAACTAAATAACTAAATAACTAAATAACTAAATAACTAAATAACTAAATACTAAATAACAAAATAACTAAATAACTAAATAACACTAAATAACTAAATAACTAAATAACTAAATAACTAAATAACTAAAATAACTAAATAACTAAATAACTAAATAACTAAATAACTAAATAACTAAATAACTAAAATAACTAAATAACTAAATAACTAAATAACTAAATAACTAAATAACTAAATAACTAAATAACTAAATAACTAAATAACTAAATAACTAAATAACTAAATAACTAAATAACTAAATAACTAAATAACTAAATAACTAAATAACTAAATAACTAAATAACTAAATAACTAAATAACTAAATAACCTAAATAACTAAATAACTAAATAACTAAATACTAAATAACTAAATAACTAAATAACTAAATAACTAAATAACTAAATAACTAAATAACTAAATAACTAAATAACTAAACAATAACTAAATAACTAAATAACTAAATAACTAAAAAACTAAATAACTAAATAACTAAATAACTAAATAACTAAATAACTAAATAACTAAATAACTAAATAACTAAATAACTAAATAACTAAATAACTAAATAACTAAATAACTAAATAACTAAATAACTAAATAACTAAATAACTAAATAACTAAATAACTAAATAACTAAATAACTAAATAACTAAATAAACTAAATAACTAATAACTAATAACTAAATAACTAAATAACTAAATAACTAAATAACTAAATAACTAAATAACTAAATAACTAAATAACTAAATAACTAAATAACTAAATAACTAAATAACTAAATAACTAAATAACTAAATAACTAAATAACTAAATAACTAAATAACTAAATAACTAAATAACTAAATAACTAAATAACTAAATAACTAAATACTAAATAACTAAATAACTAAATAACTAAATAACTAAATAACTAAATAACTAAATAACTAAATAACTAAATAACTAAATAACTAAATAACTAAATAACTAAATAACTAAATAACTAAATAACTAAAATAACTAAATAACTAAATAACTAAATAACTAAATAACTAAATAACTAAATAACTAAATAACTAAATAAACTAAATAACTAAATAACTAAATAACTAAATAACTAAATAACTAAATAACTAAATAACTAAATAACTAAATAACTAATAACTAAATAACTAAATAACTAAATAACTAAATAACTAAATAACTAAATAACTAAATACCAAATAACTAAATAACTAAATAACTAAATAACTAAATAACTAAATAACTAAATAACTAAATAACTAAATAACTAAATAACTAAATAACTAAATAACTAAATAACTAAATAACTAAATAACTAAATAACTAAATAACTAAATAACTAAATAACTAAAATAACTAAATAACTAACTAAATAACTAAATAACTAAATAACTAAATAACTAAATAACTAAATAACTAAATAACTAAATAACTAAATAACTAAATAACTAAATAACTAAATAACTAAATAACTAAATAACTAAATAACTAAATAACTAAATAACTAAATAACTAAATAAACTAATAACTAAATAACTAAATAACTAAATAACTAAATAACTAAATACTAACTAAATAACTAAATAACTAAATAACTAAATAACTAAATAACTAAATAACTAAATAACTAAATAACTAAATAACTAAATAACTAAATAACTAAATAACTAAATAACTAAATAAATAACTAAATAATAACTAAATAACTAAATAACTAAATAACAAAATAACTAAATAACTAAATAACTAAATAACTAAATAACTAAATAACTAAATAACTAAATAACAAATAACTAAATAACTAAATAACTAAATAACTAAATAACTAAATAACTAAATAACTAAATAACTAAATAACTAAATAACTAAAAACTAAATAACTAAATAACTAAATAACTAAATAACTAAATAACTAAATAACAAATAACTAAATAACTAAATAACTAAATAACTAAATAACTAAATAACTAAATAACTAAATAACTAAATAACTAAATAACTAAATAACTAAATAACTAAATAACTAAATAACTAAATAACTAAATAACTAAATAACTAAATAACTAAATAACTAAATAACTAAATAACTAAATAACTAAATAACTAAATAACTAAATAACTAAATAACTAAATAACTAATAACTAAATAACTAATAACTAAATAACTAAATAACTAAATAACTAAATAACTAAATAACTAAATAACTAAATAACTAAATAACTAAATAACTAAATAACTAAATAACTAAATAACTAAATAACTAAAACTAAATAACTAAATAACTAAATAACTAAATAACTAAATAACTAAATAACTAAATAACTAAATAACTAAATAACTAAATAACTAAATAACTAAATAACTAAATAACTAAAATAACTAAATAACTAACTAACGTAAATAACTAATAACTAAAGAACTTAATAACTAAAATACCTAAATAACTAAATAACTAAATAACTAAATAACTAAATAACTAAATAACTAAATAACTAAATAACTAAATAACGAAATAACGAAATAACTAAATAACTAAATAACTAAATAACTAAATAACTAAATAACTAAATAACTAAATAACTAAATAACTAAATAACTAAATAACTAAATAACTAAATAACTAAATAACTAAATAACTAAATAACTAAATAACTAAATAACTAAATAACTAAATAACTAAATAACTAAATAACTAAATAACTAAATAACTAAATAACTAAATAACTAAATAACTAAATAACTAAATAACTAAATAACTAAATAACTAAATAACTAAATAACTAAATAACTAAATAACTAAATAACTAAATAACTAAATAACTAAATAACTAAATAACTAAATAACTAAATAACTAAATAACTAAATAACTAAATAACTAAATAACTAAATAACTAAATAACTAAATAACTAAATAACTAAATAACTAAATAACTAAATAACTAAATAACTAAATAACTAAATAACTAAATAACTAAATAACTAAATAACTAAATAACTAAATAACTAAATAACTAAATAACTAAATAACTAAATAACTAAATAACTAAATAACTAAATAACTAAATAACTAAATAACTAAATAACTAAATAACTAAATAACTAAATAACTAAATAACTAAATAACTAAATAACTAAATAACTAAATAACTAAATAACTAAATAACTAAATAACTAAATAACTAAATAACTAAATAACTAAATAACTAAATAACTAAATAACTAAATAACTAAATAACTAAATAACTAAATAACTAAATAACTAAATAACTAAATAACTAAATAACTAAATAACTAAATAACTAAATAACTAAATAACTAAATAACTAAATAACTAAATAACTAAATAACTAAATAACTAAATAACTAAATAACTAAATAACTAAATAACTAAATAACTAAATAACTAAATAACTAAATAACTAAATAACTAAATAACTAAATAACTAAATAACTAAATAACTAAATAACTAAATAACTAAATAACTAAATAACTAAATAACTAAATAACTAAATAACTAAATAACTAAATAACTAAATAACTAAATAACTAAATAACTAAATAACTAAATAACTAAATAACTAAATAACTAAATAACTAAATAACTAAATAACTAAATAACTAAATAACTAAATAACTAAATAACTAAATAACTAAATAACTAAATAACTAAATAACTAAATAACTAAATAACTAAATAACTAAATAACTAAATAACTAAATAACTAAATAACTAAATAACTAAATAACTAAATAACTAAATAACTAAATAACTAAATAACTAAATAACTAAATAACTAAATAACTAAATAACTAAATAACTAAATAACTAAATAACTAAATAACTAAATAACTAAATAACTAAATAACTAAATAACTAAATAACTAAATAACTAAATAACTAAATAACTAAATAACTAAATAACTAAATAACTAAATAACTAAATAACTAAATAACTAAATAACTAAATAACTAAATAACTAAATAACTAAATAACTAAATAACTAAATAACTAAATAACTAAATAACTAAATAACTAAATAACTAAATAACTAAATAACTAAATAACTAAATAACTAAATAACTAAATAACTAAATAACTAAATAACTAAATAACTAAATAACTAAATAACTAAATAACTAAATAACTAAATAACTAAATAACTAAATAACTAAATAACTAAATAACTAAATAACTAAATAACTAAATAACTAAATAACTAAATAACTAAATAACTAAATAACTAAATAACTAAATAACTAAATAACTAAATAACTAAATAACTAAATAACTAAATAACTAAATAACTAAATAACTAAATAACTAAATAACTAAATAACTAAATAACTAAATAACTAAATAACTAAATAACTAAATAACTAAATAACTAAATAACTAAATAACTAAATAACTAAATAACTAAATAACTAAATAACTAAATAACTAAATAACTAAATAACTAAATAACTAAATAACTAAATAACTAAATAACTAAATAACTAAATAACTAAATAACTAAATAACTAAATAACTAAATAACTAAATAACTAAATAACTAAATAACTAAATAACTAAATAACTAAATAACTAAATAACTAAATAACTAAATAACTAAATAACTAAATAACTAAATAACTAAATAACTAAATAACTAAATAACTAAATAACTAAATAACTAAATAACTAAATAACTAAATAACTAAATAACTAAATAACTAAATAACTAAATAACTAAATAACTAAATAACTAAATAACTAAATAACTAAATAACTAAATAACTAAATAACTAAATAACTAAATAACTAAATAACTAAATAACTAAATAACTAAATAACTAAATAACTAAATAACTAAATAACTAAATAACTAAATAACTAAATAACTAAATAACTAAATAACTAAATAACTAAATAACTAAATAACTAAATAACTAAATAACTAAATAACTAAATAACTAAATAACTAAATAACTAAATAACTAAATAACTAAATAACTAAATAACTAAATAACTAAATAACTAAATAACTAAATAACTAAATAACTAAATAACTAAATAACTAAATAACTAAATAACTAAATAACTAAATAACTAAATAACTAAATAACTAAATAACTAAATAACTAAATAACTAAATAACTAAATAACTAAATAACTAAATAACTAAATAACTAAATAACTAAATAACTAAATAACTAAATAACTAAATAACTAAATAACTAAATAACTAAATAACTAAATAACTAAATAACTAAATAACTAAATAACTAAATAACTAAATAACTAAATAACTAAATAACTAAATAACTAAATAACTAAATAACTAAATAACTAAATAACTAAATAACTAAATAACTAAATAACTAAATAACTAAATAACTAAATAACTAAATAACTAAATAACTAAATAACTAAATAACTAAATAACTAAATAACTAAATAACTAAATAACTAAATAACTAAATAACTAAATAACTAAATAACTAAATAACTAAATAACTAAATAACTAAATAACTAAATAACTAAATAACTAAATAACTAAATAACTAAATAACTAAATAACTAAATAACTAAATAACTAAATAACTAAATAACTAAATAACTAAATAACTAAATAACTAAATAACTAAATAACTAAATAACTAAATAACTAAATAACTAAATAACTAAATAACTAAATAACTAAATAACTAAATAACTAAATAACTAAATAACTAAATAACTAAATAACTAAATAACTAAATAACTAAATAACTAAATAACTAAATAACTAAATAACTAAATAACTAAATAACTAAATAACTAAATAACTAAATAACTAAATAACTAAATAACTAAATAACTAAATAACTAAATAACTAAATAACTAAATAACTAAATAACTAAATAACTAAATAACTAAATAACTAAATAACTAAATAACTAAATAACTAAATAACTAAATAACTAAATAACTAAATAACTAAATAACTAAATAACTAAATAACTAAATAACTAAATAACTAAATAACTAAATAACTAAATAACTAAATAACTAAATAACTAAATAACTAAATAACTAAATAACTAAATAACTAAATAACTAAATAACTAAATAACTAAATAACTAAATAACTAAATAACTAAATAACTAAATAACTAAATAACTAAATAACTAAATAACTAAATAACTAAATAACTAAATAACTAAATAACTAAATAACTAAATAACTAAATAACTAAATAACTAAATAACTAAATAACTAAATAACTAAATAACTAAATAACTAAATAACTAAATAACTAAATAACTAAATAACTAAATAACTAAATAACTAAATAACTAAATAACTAAATAACTAAATAACTAAATAACTAAATAACTAAATAACTAAATAACTAAATAACTAAATAACTAAATAACTAAATAACTAAATAACTAAATAACTAAATAACTAAATAACTAAATAACTAAATAACTAAATAACTAAATAACTAAATAACTAAATAACTAAATAACTAAATAACTAAATAACTAAATAACTAAATAACTAAATAACTAAATAACTAAATAACTAAATAACTAAATAACTAAATAACTAAATAACTAAATAACTAAATAACTAAATAACTAAATAACTAAATAACTAAATAACTAAATAACTAAATAACTAAATAACTAAATAACTAAATAACTAAATAACTAAATAACTAAATAACTAAATAACTAAATAACTAAATAACTAAATAACTAAATAACTAAATAACTAAATAACTAAATAACTAAATAACTAAATAACTAAATAACTAAATAACTAAATAACTAAATAACTAAATAACTAAATAACTAAATAACTAAATAACTAAATAACTAAATAACTAAATAACTAAATAACTAAATAACTAAATAACTAAATAACTAAATAACTAAATAACTAAATAACTAAATAACTAAATAACTAAATAACTAAATAACTAAATAACTAAATAACTAAATAACTAAATAACTAAATAACTAAATAACTAAATAACTAAATAACTAAATAACTAAATAACTAAATAACTAAATAACTAAATAACTAAATAACTAAATAACTAAATAACTAAATAACTAAATAACTAAATAACTAAATAACTAAATAACTAAATAACTAAATAACTAAATAACTAAATAACTAAATAACTAAATAACTAAATAACTAAATAACTAAATAACTAAATAACTAAATAACTAAATAACTAAATAACTAAATAACTAAATAACTAAATAACTAAATAACTAAATAACTAAATAACTAAATAACTAAATAACTAAATAACTAAATAACTAAATAACTAAATAACTAAATAACTAAATAACTAAATAACTAAATAACTAAATAACTAAATAACTAAATAACTAAATAACTAAATAACTAAATAACTAAATAACTAAATAACTAAATAACTAAATAACTAAATAACTAAATAACTAAATAACTAAATAACTAAATAACTAAATAACTAAATAACTAAATAACTAAATAACTAAATAACTAAATAACTAAATAACTAAATAACTAAATAACTAAATAACTAAATAACTAAATAACTAAATAACTAAATAACTAAATAACTAAATAACTAAATAACTAAATAACTAAATAACTAAATAACTAAATAACTAAATAACTAAATAACTAAATAACTAAATAACTAAATAACTAAATAACTAAATAACTAAATAACTAAATAACTAAATAACTAAATAACTAAATAACTAAATAACTAAATAACTAAATAACTAAATAACTAAATAACTAAATAACTAAATAACTAAATAACTAAATAACTAAATAACTAAATAACTAAATAACTAAATAACTAAATAACTAAATAACTAAATAACTAAATAACTAAATAACTAAATAACTAAATAACTAAATAACTAAATAACTAAATAACTAAATAACTAAATAACTAAATAACTAAATAACTAAATAACTAAATAACTAAATAACTAAATAACTAAATAACTAAATAACTAAATAACTAAATAACTAAATAACTAAATAACTAAATAACTAAATAACTAAATAACTAAATAACTAAATAACTAAATAACTAAATAACTAAATAACTAAATAACTAAATAACTAAATAACTAAATAACTAAATAACTAAATAACTAAATAACTAAATAACTAAATAACTAAATAACTAAATAACTAAATAACTAAATAACTAAATAACTAAATAACTAAATAACTAAATAACTAAATAACTAAATAACTAAATAACTAAATAACTAAATAACTAAATAACTAAATAACTAAATAACTAAATAACTAAATAACTAAATAACTAAATAACTAAATAACTAAATAACTAAATAACTAAATAACTAAATAACTAAATAACTAAATAACTAAATAACTAAATAACTAAATAACTAAATAACTAAATAACTAAATAACTAAATAACTAAATAACTAAATAACTAAATAACTAAATAACTAAATAACTAAATAACTAAATAACTAAATAACTAAATAACTAAATAACTAAATAACTAAATAACTAAATAACTAAATAACTAAATAACTAAATAACTAAATAACTAAATAACTAAATAACTAAATAACTAAATAACTAAATAACTAAATAACTAAATAACTAAATAACTAAATAACTAAATAACTAAATAACTAAATAACTAAATAACTAAATAACTAAATAACTAAATAACTAAATAACTAAATAACTAAATAACTAAATAACTAAATAACTAAATAACTAAATAACTAAATAACTAAATAACTAAATAACTAAATAACTAAATAACTAAATAACTAAATAACTAAATAACTAAATAACTAAATAACTAAATAACTAAATAACTAAATAACTAAATAACTAAATAACTAAATAACTAAATAACTAAATAACTAAATAACTAAATAACTAAATAACTAAATAACTAAATAACTAAATAACTAAATAACTAAATAACTAAATAACTAAATAACTAAATAACTAAATAACTAAATAACTAAATAACTAAATAACTAAATAACTAAATAACTAAATAACTAAATAACTAAATAACTAAATAACTAAATAACTAAATAACTAAATAACTAAATAACTAAATAACTAAATAACTAAATAACTAAATAACTAAATAACTAAATAACTAAATAACTAAATAACTAAATAACTAAATAACTAAATAACTAAATAACTAAATAACTAAATAACTAAATAACTAAATAACTAAATAACTAAATAACTAAATAACTAAATAACTAAATAACTAAATAACTAAATAACTAAATAACTAAATAACTAAATAACTAAATAACTAAATAACTAAATAACTAAATAACTAAATAACTAAATAACTAAATAACTAAATAACTAAATAACTAAATAACTAAATAACTAAATAACTAAATAACTAAATAACTAAATAACTAAATAACTAAATAACTAAATAACTAAATAACTAAATAACTAAATAACTAAATAACTAAATAACTAAATAACTAAATAACTAAATAACTAAATAACTAAATAACTAAATAACTAAATAACTAAATAACTAAATAACTAAATAACTAAATAACTAAATAACTAAATAACTAAATAACTAAATAACTAAATAACTAAATAACTAAATAACTAAATAACTAAATAACTAAATAACTAAATAACTAAATAACTAAATAACTAAATAACTAAATAACTAAATAACTAAATAACTAAATAACTAAATAACTAAATAACTAAATAACTAAATAACTAAATAACTAAATAACTAAATAACTAAATAACTAAATAACTAAATAACTAAATAACTAAATAACTAAATAACTAAATAACTAAATAACTAAATAACTAAATAACTAAATAACTAAATAACTAAATAACTAAATAACTAAATAACTAAATAACTAAATAACTAAATAACTAAATAACTAAATAACTAAATAACTAAATAACTAAATAACTAAATAACTAAATAACTAAATAACTAAATAACTAAATAACTAAATAACTAAATAACTAAATAACTAAATAACTAAATAACTAAATAACTAAATAACTAAATAACTAAATAACTAAATAACTAAATAACTAAATAACTAAATAACTAAATAACTAAATAACTAAATAACTAAATAACTAAATAACTAAATAACTAAATAACTAAATAACTAAATAACTAAATAACTAAATAACTAAATAACTAAATAACTAAATAACTAAATAACTAAATAACTAAATAACTAAATAACTAAATAACTAAATAACTAAATAACTAAATAACTAAATAACTAAATAACTAAATAACTAAATAACTAAATAACTAAATAACTAAATAACTAAATAACTAAATAACTAAATAACTAAATAACTAAATAACTAAATAACTAAATAACTAAATAACTAAATAACTAAATAACTAAATAACTAAATAACTAAATAACTAAATAACTAAATAACTAAATAACTAAATAACTAAATAACTAAATAACTAAATAACTAAATAACTAAATAACTAAATAACTAAATAACTAAATAACTAAATAACTAAATAACTAAATAACTAAATAACTAAATAACTAAATAACTAAATAACTAAATAACTAAATAACTAAATAACTAAATAACTAAATAACTAAATAACTAAATAACTAAATAACTAAATAACTAAATAACTAAATAACTAAATAACTAAATAACTAAATAACTAAATAACTAAATAACTAAATAACTAAATAACTAAATAACTAAATAACTAAATAACTAAATAACTAAATAACTAAATAACTAAATAACTAAATAACTAAATAACTAAATAACTAAATAACTAAATAACTAAATAACTAAATAACTAAATAACTAAATAACTAAATAACTAAATAACTAAATAACTAAATAACTAAATAACTAAATAACTAAATAACTAAATAACTAAATAACTAAATAACTAAATAACTAAATAACTAAATAACTAAATAACTAAATAACTAAATAACTAAATAACTAAATAACTAAATAACTAAATAACTAAATAACTAAATAACTAAATAACTAAATAACTAAATAACTAAATAACTAAATAACTAAATAACTAAATAACTAAATAACTAAATAACTAAATAACTAAATAACTAAATAACTAAATAACTAAATAACTAAATAACTAAATAACTAAATAACTAAATAACTAAATAACTAAATAACTAAATAACTAAATAACTAAATAACTAAATAACTAAATAACTAAATAACTAAATAACTAAATAACTAAATAACTAAATAACTAAATAACTAAATAACTAAATAACTAAATAACTAAATAACTAAATAACTAAATAACTAAATAACTAAATAACTAAATAACTAAATAACTAAATAACTAAATAACTAAATAACTAAATAACTAAATAACTAAATAACTAAATAACTAAATAACTAAATAACTAAATAACTAAATAACTAAATAACTAAATAACTAAATAACTAAATAACTAAATAACTAAATAACTAAATAACTAAATAACTAAATAACTAAATAACTAAATAACTAAATAACTAAATAACTAAATAACTAAATAACTAAATAACTAAATAACTAAATAACTAAATAACTAAATAACTAAATAACTAAATAACTAAATAACTAAATAACTAAATAACTAAATAACTAAATAACTAAATAACTAAATAACTAAATAACTAAATAACTAAATAACTAAATAACTAAATAACTAAATAACTAAATAACTAAATAACTAAATAACTAAATAACTAAATAACTAAATAACTAAATAACTAAATAACTAAATAACTAAATAACTAAATAACTAAATAACTAAATAACTAAATAACTAAATAACTAAATAACTAAATAACTAAATAACTAAATAACTAAATAACTAAATAACTAAATAACTAAATAACTAAATAACTAAATAACTAAATAACTAAATAACTAAATAACTAAATAACTAAATAACTAAATAACTAAATAACTAAATAACTAAATAACTAAATAACTAAATAACTAAATAACTAAATAACTAAATAACTAAATAACTAAATAACTAAATAACTAAATAACTAAATAACTAAATAACTAAATAACTAAATAACTAAATAACTAAATAACTAAATATCCTAAATAACTAAATAACTAAATAACTAAATAACTAAATAACTAAATAACTAAATAACTAAATAACTAAATAACTAAATAACTAAATAACTAAATAACTAAATAACTAAATAACTAAATAACTAAATAACTAAATAACTAAATAACTAAATAACTAAATAACTAAATAACTAAATAACTAAATAACTAAATAACTAAATAACTAAATAACTAAATAACTAAATAACTAAATAACTAAATAACTAAATAACTAAATAACTAAATAACTAAATAACTAAATAACTAAATAACTAAATAACTAAATAACTAAATAACTA
Source organism: Nebria salina (assembly GCA_944039245.1). Taxonomy (NCBI): domain Eukaryota; kingdom Metazoa; phylum Arthropoda; class Insecta; order Coleoptera; family Carabidae; genus Nebria; species Nebria salina. The sequence continues at coordinate 81,469 of CALUEK010000207.1, forward strand.
AATAACTAAATAACTAAATAACTAAATAACTAAATAACTAAATAACTAAATAACTAAATAACTAAATAACTAAATAACTAAATAACTAAATAACTAAATAACTAAATAACTAAATAACTAAATAACTAAATAACTAAATAACTAAATAACTAAATAACTAAATAACTAAATAACTAAATAACTAAATAACTAAATAACTAAATAACTAAATAACTAAATAACTAAATAACTAAATAACTAAATAACTAAATAACTAAATAACTAAATAACTAAATAACTAAATAACTAAATAACTAAATAACTAAATAACTAAATAACTAAATAACTAAATAACTAAATAACTAAATAACTAAATAACTAAATAACTAAATAACTAAATAACTAAATAACTAAATAACTAAATAACTAAATAACTAAATAACTAAATAACTAAATAACTAAATAACTAAATAACTAAATAACTAAATAACTAAATAACTAAATAACTAAATAACTAAATAACTAAATAACTAAATAACTAAATAACTAAATAACTAAATAACTAAATAACTAAATAACTAAATAACTAAATAACTAAATAACTAAATAACTAAATAACTAAATAACTAAATAACTAAATAACTAAATAACTAAATAACTAAATAACTAAATAACTAAATAACTAAATAACTAAATAACTAAATAACTAAATAACTAAATAACTAAATAACTAAATAACTAAATAACTAAATAACTAAATAACTAAATAACTAAATAACTAAATAACTAAATAACTAAATAACTAAATAACTAAATAACTAAATAACTAAATAACTAAATATCTAAATAACTAAATAACTAAATATCTAAATAACTAAATAACTAAATAACTAAATAACTAAATAACTAAATAACTAAATAACTAAATAACTAAATAACTAAATAACTAAATAACTAAATAACTAAATAACTAAATAACTAAATAACTAAATAACTAAATAACTAAATAACTAAATAACTAAATAACTAAATAACTAAATAACTAAATAACTAAATAACTAAATAACTAAATAACTAAATAACTAAATAACTAAATAACTAAATAACTAAATAACTAAATAACTAAATAACTAAATAACTAAATAACTAAATAACTAAATAACTAAATAACTAAATAACTAAATAACTAAATAACTAAATAACTAAATAACTAATAACTAATTAACTAAATAACTAAATAACTAAATAACTAAATAACTATAAATAACTAAATAACTAAATAACTAAATAACTAAATAACTAAATAACTAAATAACTAAATAACTAAATAACTAAATAACTAAATAACTAAATAACTAAATAACTAAATAACCTAAATAACTAAATAACTAAATAACTAATAACTAAATAACTAAATAACTAAATAACTAAATAACTAAATAACTAAATAACTAAATAACTAAATAACTAAATAACTAAATAACTAAATAACTAAATAACTAAATAACTAAATAACTAAATAACTAAATAACTAAATAACTAAATAACTAAATAACTAAATTAACCTAAATAACTAAATAACTAAATAACTAAATAACTAAATAACTAATAACTAAATAACTAAATAACTAAATAACTAAATAACTAAATAACTAAATAACTAAATAACTAAATAACTAAATAACTAAATAACTAAATAACTAATAACTAAATAACTAAATAACTAAATAACTAAATAACTAAATAACTAAATAACTAAATAACTAAATAACTAAATAACTAAATACTAAATAACTAAATAACTAAATAACTAAATAACTAAATAACTAAATAACTAAATAACTAAATAACTAAATAACTAAATACTAAAAACTAAATAACTAAATAACTAAATAACTAAATAACTAAATAACTAAATAACTAAATAACTAAATAACTAAATAACTAAATAACTAAATAACAAATAACTAAATAACTAAATAACTAAATAACTAAATAACTAAATAACTAAATAACTAAATAACTAAATACTAATACTCAAATAACTAAATAACTAAATAACTAAATAACTAAATAACTAAATAACTAAATAACTAAATAACTAAATAACTAAATAACTAAATAACTAAATAACTAAATAACTAAATAACTAAATAACTAAATAACTAAATAACTAAATAACTAAATAACTAAATAACTAAATAACTAAATAACTAAATAACTAAATAACTAAATAAATACTAAATAACTAAATAACTAAATAACTAAATAACTAAATAACTAAATAACTAAATAACTAAATAACTAAATAACTAACTAAATAACTAAATAACTAAATAACTAAATAACTAAATAACTAAATAACTAAATAACTAAATAACTAAATAACTAAATAACTAAATAACTAAATAACTAAATAACTAAATAACTAAATAACTAAATAACTAAATAACTAAATAACTAAATAACTAAATAACTAAAATAACTAAATAACTAAATAACTAAATAACTAATAACTAAATAACTAAATAACTAAAATAACTAAATAACTAAATAACTAAATAACTAAATAACTAAATAACTAAATAACTAAATAACTAAATAACTAAATAACTAAATAACTAAATAACTAAATAACTAAATAACTAAATAACTAAATAACTAAATAACTAAATAACTAAATAACTAAATAACTAAATAACTAAATAACTAAATAACTAAATCAACTAAATAACTAAATAACTAAAAATAACTAAATACTAAATAACTAAATAACTAAATAACTAAATAACTAAATAACTAAATAACTAAATAACTAATAACTAAATAACTAAATAACTAAATAACTAAATAACTAAATAACTAAATAACTAAATAACTAAATAACTAAATAACTAAATAACTAAATAACTAAATAACTAAATAACTAAATACTAACTAACTAAATAACTAAATAAACTAAATAACTAAATAACTAAATAACTAAATAACTAAAATAACTAAATAACTAAATAACTAAATAACTAAATAACTAAATAACTAAATAACTAAATAACTAAATAACTAAATAACTAAATAACTAAATAACTAAATAACTAAATAACTAAATAACTAAATAACTAAATAACTAAATAACTAAAAAAACTAAACTAAATAACTAAATAACTAAATAACTAAATAACTAAATAACTAAATAACTAAATAACTAAATAACTAAATAACTAAATAACTAAATAACTAAATAACTAAATAACTAAATAACTAAATAACTAAATAACTAAATAACTAAATAACTAAATAACTAAATAACTAAATAACTAAATAACTAAATAACTAAATAACTAAATAACTAAATAACTAAATAACTAAATAACTAAATAACTAAATAACTAAATAACTAAATAACTAAATAACTAAATAACTAAATAACTAAATAACTAAATAACTAAATAACTAAATAACTAAATAACTAAATAACTAAATAACTAAATAACTAAATAACTAAATAACTAAATAACTAAATAACTAAATAACTAAATAACTAAATAACTAAATAACTAAATAACTAAATAACTAAATAGACTAAATAACTAAATAACAAATAACTAAATAACTAAATAACTAAATAACTAAATAACTAAATAACTAAATAACTAAATAACTAAATAACTAAATAACTAAATAACTAAATAACTAAATAACTAAATAACTAAATAACTAAATAACTAAATAACTAAATAACTAAATAACTAAATAACTAAATAACTAAATAACTAAATAACTAAATAACTAAATAACTAAATAACTAAATAACTAAATAACTAAATAACTAAATAACTAAATAACTAAATAACTAAATAACTAAATAACTAAATAACTAAATAACTAAATAACTAAATAACTAAATAACTAAATAACTAAATAACTAAATAACTAAATAACTAAATAACTAAATAACTAAATAACTAAATAACTAAATAACTAAATAACTAAATAACTAAATAACTAAATAACTAAATAACTAAATAACTAAATAACTAAATAACTAAATAACTAAATAACTAAATAACTAAATAACTAAATAACTAAATAACTAAATAACTAAATAACTAAATAACTAAATAACTAAATAACTAAATAACTAAATAACTAAATAACTAAATAACTAAATAACTAAATAACTAAATAACTAAATAACTAAATAACTAAATAACTAAATAACTAAATAACTAAATAACTAAATAACTAAATAACTAAATAACTAAATAACTAAATAACTAAATAACTAAATAACTAAATAACTAAATAACTAAATAACTAAATAACTAAATAACTAAATAACTAAATAACTAAATAACTAAATAACTAAATAACTAAATAACTAAATAACTAAATAACTAAATAACTAAATAACTAAATAACTAAATAACTAAATAACTAAATAACTAAATAACTAAATAACTAAATAACTAAATAACTAAATAACTAAATAACTAAATAACTAAATAACTAAATAACTAAATAACTAAATAACTAAATAACTAAATAACTAAATAACTAAATAACTAAATAACTAAATAACTAAATAACTAAATAACTAAATAACTAAATAACTAAATAACTAAATAACTAAATAACTAAATAACTAAATAACTAAATAACTAAATAACTAAATAACTAAATAACTAAATAACTAAATAACTAAATAACTAAATAACTAAATAACTAAATAACTAAATAACTAAATAACTAAATAACTAAATAACTAAATAACTAAATAACTAAATAACTAAATAACTAAATAACTAAATAACTAAATAACTAAATAACTAAATAACTAAATAACTAAATAACTAAATAACTAAATAACTAAATAACTAAATAACTAAATAACTAAATAACTAAATAACTAAATAACTAAATAACTAAATAACTAAATAACTAAATAACTAAATAACTAAATAACTAAATAACTAAATAACTAAATAACTAAATAACTAAATAACTAAATAACTAAATAACTAAATAACTAAATAACTAAATAACTAAATAACTAAATAACTAAATAACTAAATAACTAAATAACTAAATAACTAAATAACTAAATAACTAAATAACTAAATAACTAAATAACTAAATAACTAAATAACTAAATAACTAAATAACTAAATAACTAAATAACTAAATAACTAAATAACTAAATAACTAAATAACTAAATAACTAAATAACTAAATAACTAAATAACTAAATAACTAAATAACTAAATAACTAAATAACTAAATAACTAAATAACTAAATAACTAAATAACTAAATAACTAAATAACTAAATAACTAAATAACTAAATAACTAAATAACTAAATAACTAAATAACTAAATAACTAAATAACTAAATAACTAAATAACTAAATAACTAAATAACTAAATAACTAAATAACTAAATAACTAAATAACTAAATAACTAAATAACTAAATAACTAAATAACTAAATAACTAAATAACTAAATAACTAAATAACTAAATAACTAAATAACTAAATAACTAAATAACTAAATAACTAAATAACTAAATAACTAAATAACTAAATAACTAAATAACTAAATAACTAAATAACTAAATAACTAAATAACTAAATAACTAAATAACTAAATAACTAAATAACTAAATAACTAAATAACTAAATAACTAAATAACTAAATAACTAAATAACTAAATAACTAAATAACTAAATAACTAAATAACTAAATAACTAAATAACTAAATAACTAAATAACTAAATAACTAAATAACTAAATAACTAAATAACTAAATAACTAAATAACTAAATAACTAAATAACTAAATAACTAAATAACTAAATAACTAAATAACTAAATAACTAAATAACTAAATAACTAAATAACTAAATAACTAAATAACTAAATAACTAAATAACTAAATAACTAAATAACTAAATAACTAAATAACTAAATAACTAAATAACTAAATAACTAAATAACTAAATAACTAAATAACTAAATAACTAAATAACTAAATAACTAAATAACTAAATAACTAAATAACTAAATAACTAAATAACTAAATAACTAAATAACTAAATAACTAAATAACTAAATAACTAAATAACTAAATAACTAAATAACTAAATAACTAAATAACTAAATAACTAAATAACTAAATAACTAAATAACTAAATAACTAAATAACTAAATAACTAAATAACTAAATAACTAAATAACTAAATAACTAAATAACTAAATAACTAAATAACTAAATAACTAAATAACTAAATAACTAAATAACTAAATAACTAAATAACTAAATAACTAAATAACTAAATAACTAAATAACTAAATAACTAAATAACTAAATAACTAAATAACTAAATAACTAAATAACTAAATAACTAAATAACTAAATAACTAAATAACTAAATAACTAAATAACTAAATAACTAAATAACTAAATAACTAAATAACTAAATAACTAAATAACTAAATAACTAAATAACTAAATAACTAAATAACTAAATAACTAAATAACTAAATAACTAAATAACTAAATAACTAAATAACTAAATAACTAAATAACTAAATAACTAAATAACTAAATAACTAAATAACTAAATAACTAAATAACTAAATAACTAAATAACTAAATAACTAAATAACTAAATAACTAAATAACTAAATAACTAAATAACTAAATAACTAAATAACTAAATAACTAAATAACTAAATAACTAAATAACTAAATAACTAAATAACTAAATAACTAAATAACTAAATAACTAAATAACTAAATAACTAAATAACTAAATAACTAAATAACTAAATAACTAAATAACTAAATAACTAAATAACTAAATAACTAAATAACTAAATAACTAAATAACTAAATAACTAAATAACTAAATAACTAAATAACTAAATAACTAAATAACTAAATAACTAAATAACTAAATAACTAAATAACTAAATAACTAAATAACTAAATAACTAAATAACTAAATAACTAAATAACTAAATAACTAAATAACTAAATAACTAAATAACTAAATAACTAAATAACTAAATAACTAAATAACTAAATAACTAAATAACTAAATAACTAAATAACTAAATAACTAAATAACTAAATAACTAAATAACTAAATAACTAAATAACTAAATAACTAAATAACTAAATAACTAAATAACTAAATAACTAAATAACTAAATAACTAAATAACTAAATAACTAAATAACTAAATAACTAAATAACTAAATAACTAAATAACTAAATAACTAAATAACTAAATAACTAAATAACTAAATAACTAAATAACTAAATAACTAAATAACTAAATAACTAAATAACTAAATAACTAAATAACTAAATAACTAAATAACTAAATAACTAAATAACTAAATAACTAAATAACTAAATAACTAAATAACTAAATAACTAAATAACTAAATAACTAAATAACTAAATAACTAAATAACTAAATAACTAAATAACTAAATAACTAAATAACTAAATAACTAAATAACTAAATAACTAAATAACTAAATAACTAAATAACTAAATAACTAAATAACTAAATAACTAAATAACTAAATAACTAAATAACTAAATAACTAAATAACTAAATAACTAAATAACTAAATAACTAAATAACTAAATAACTAAATAACTAAATAACTAAATAACTAAATAACTAAATAACTAAATAACTAAATAACTAAATAACTAAATAACTAAATAACTAAATAACTAAATAACTAAATAACTAAATAACTAAATAACTAAATAACTAAATAACTAAATAACTAAATAACTAAATAACTAAATAACTAAATAACTAAATAACTAAATAACTAAATAACTAAATAACTAAATAACTAAATAACTAAATAACTAAATAACTAAATAACTAAATAACTAAATAACTAAATAACTAAATAACTAAATAACTAAATAACTAAATAACTAAATAACTAAATAACTAAATAACTAAATAACTAAATAACTAAATAACTAAATAACTAAATAACTAAATAACTAAATAACTAAATAACTAAATAACTAAATAACTAAATAACTAAATAACTAAATAACTAAATAACTAAATAACTAAATAACTAAATAACTAAATAACTAAATAACTAAATAACTAAATAACTAAATAACTAAATAACTAAATAACTAAATAACTAAATAACTAAATAACTAAATAACTAAATAACTAAATAACTAAATAACTAAATAACTAAATAACTAAATAACTAAATAACTAAATAACTAAATAACTAAATAACTAAATAACTAAATAACTAAATAACTAAATAACTAAATAACTAAATAACTAAATAACTAAATAACTAAATAACTAAATAACTAAATAACTAAATAACTAAATAACTAAATAACTAAATAACTAAATAACTAAATAACTAAATAACTAAATAACTAAATAACTAAATAACTAAATAACTAAATAACTAAATAACTAAATAACTAAATAACTAAATAACTAAATAACTAAATAACTAAATAACTAAATAACTAAATAACTAAATAACTAAATAACTAAATAACTAAATAACTAAATAACTAAATAACTAAATAACTAAATAACTAAATAACTAAATAACTAAATAACTAAATAACTAAATAACTAAATAACTAAATAACTAAATAACTAAATAACTAAATAACTAAATAACTAAATAACTAAATAACTAAATAACTAAATAACTAAATAACTAAATAACTAAATAACTAAATAACTAAATAACTAAATAACTAAATAACTAAATAACTAAATAACTAAATAACTAAATAACTAAATAACTAAATAACTAAATAACTAAATAACTAAATAACTAAATAACTAAATAACTAAATAACTAAATAACTAAATAACTAAATAACTAAATAACTAAATAACTAAATAACTAAATAACTAAATAACTAAATAACTAAATAACTAAATAACTAAATAACTAAATAACTAAATAACTAAATAACTAAATAACTAAATAACTAAATAACTAAATAACTAAATAACTAAATAACTAAATAACTAAATAACTAAATAACTAAATAACTAAATAACTAAATAACTAAATAACTAAATAACTAAATAACTAAATAACTAAATAACTAAATAACTAAATAACTAAATAACTAAATAACTAAATAACTAAATAACTAAATAACTAAATAACTAAATAACTAAATAACTAAATAACTAAATAACTAAATAACTAAATAACTAAATAACTAAATAACTAAATAACTAAATAACTAAATAACTAAATAACTAAATAACTAAATAACTAAATAACTAAATAACTAAATAACTAAATAACTAAATAACTAAATAACTAAATAACTAAATAACTAAATAACTAAATAACTAAATAACTAAATAACTAAATAACTAAATAACTAAATAACTAAATAACTAAATAACTAAATAACTAAATAACTAAATAACTAAATAACTAAATAACTAAATAACTAAATAACTAAATAACTAAATAACTAAATAACTAAATAACTAAATAACTAAATAACTAAATAACTAAATAACTAAATAACTAAATAACTAAATAACTAAATAACTAAATAACTAAATAACTAAATAACTAAATAACTAAATAACTAAATAACTAAATAACTAAATAACTAAATAACTAAATAACTAAATAACTAAATAACTAAATAACTAAATAACTAAATAACTAAATAACTAAATAACTAAATAACTAAATAACTAAATAACTAAATAACTAAATAACTAAATAACTAAATAACTAAATAACTAAATAACTAAATAACTAAATAACTAAATAACTAAATAACTAAATAACTAAATAACTAAATAACTAAATAACTAAATAACTAAATAACTAAATAACTAAATAACTAAATAACTAAATAACTAAATAACTAAATAACTAAATAACTAAATAACTAAATAACTAAATAACTAAATAACTAAATAACTAAATAACTAAATAACTAAATAACTAAATAACTAAATAACTAAATAACTAAATAACTAAATAACTAAATAACTAAATAACTAAATAACTAAATAACTAAATAACTAAATAACTAAATAACTAAATAACTAAATAACTAAATAACTAAATAACTAAATAACTAAATAACTAAATAACTAAATAACTAAATAACTAAATAACTAAATAACTAAATAACTAAATAACTAAATAACTAAATAACTAAATAACTAAATAACTAAATAACTAAATAACTAAATAACTAAATAACTAAATAACTAAATAACTAAATAACTAAATAACTAAATAACTAAATAACTAAATAACTAAATAACTAAATAACTAAATAACTAAATAACTAAATAACTAAATAACTAAATAACTAAATAACTAAATAACTAAATAACTAAATAACTAAATAACTAAATAACTAAATAACTAAATAACTAAATAACTAAATAACTAAATAACTAAATAACTAAATAACTAAATAACTAAATAACTAAATAACTAAATAACTAAATAACTAAATAACTAAATAACTAAATAACTAAATAACTAAATAACTAAATAACTAAATAACTAAATAACTAAATAACTAAATAACTAAATAACTAAATAACTAAATAACTAAATAACTAAATAACTAAATAACTAAATAACTAAATAACTAAATAACTAAATAACTAAATAACTAAATAACTAAATAACTAAATAACTAAATAACTAAATAACTAAATAACTAAATAACTAAATAACTAAATAACTAAATAACTAAATAACTAAATAACTAAATAACTAAATAACTAAATAACTAAATAACTAAATAACTAAATAACTAAATAACTAAATAACTAAATAACTAAATAACTAAATAACTAAATAACTAAATAACTAAATAACTAAATAACTAAATAACTAAATAACTAAATAACTAAATAACTAAATAACTAAATAACTAAATAACTAAATAACTAAATAACTAAATAACTAAATAACTAAATAACTAAATAACTAAATAACTAAATAACTAAATAACTAAATAACTAAATAACTAAATAACTAAATAACTAAATAACTAAATAACTAAATAACTAAATAACTAAATAACTAAATAACTAAATAACTAAATAACTAAATAACTAAATAACTAAATAACTAAATAACTAAATAACTAAATAACTAAATAACTAAATAACTAAATAACTAAATAACTAAATAACTAAATAACTAAATAACTAAATAACTAAATAACTAAATAACTAAATAACTAAATAACTAAATAACTAAATAACTAAATAACTAAATAACTAAATAACTAAATAACTAAATAACTAAATAACTAAATAACTAAATAACTAAATAACTAAATAACTAAATAACTAAATAACTAAATAACTAAATAACTAAATAACTAAATAACTAAATAACTAAATAACTAAATAACTAAATAACTAAATAACTAAATAACTAAATAACTAAATAACTAAATAACTAAATAACTAAATAACTAAATAACTAAATAACTAAATAACTAAATAACTAAATAACTAAATAACTAAATAACTAAATAACTAAATAACTAAATAACTAAATAACTAAATAACTAAATAACTAAATAACTAAATAACTAAATAACTAAATAACTAAATAACTAAATAACTAAATAACTAAATAACTAAATAACTAAATAACTAAATAACTAAATAACTAAATAACTAAATAACTAAATAACTAAATAACTAAATAACTAAATAACTAAATAACTAAATAACTAAATAACTAAATAACTAAATAACTAAATAACTAAATAACTAAATAACTAAATAACTAAATAACTAAATAACTAAATAACTAAATAACTAAATAACTAAATAACTAAATAACTAAATAACTAAATAACTAAATAACTAAATAACTAAATAACTAAATAACTAAATAACTAAATAACTAAATAACTAAATAACTAAATAACTAAATAACTAAATAACTAAATAACTAAATAACTAAATAACTAAATAACTAAATAACTAAATAACTAAATAACTAAATAACTAAATAACTAAATAACTAAATAACTAAATAACTAAATAACTAAATAACTAAATAACTAAATAACTAAATAACTAAATAACTAAATAACTAAATAACTAAATAACTAAATAACTAAATAACTAAATAACTAAATAACTAAATAACTAAATAACTAAATAACTAAATAACTAAATAACTAAATAACTAAATAACTAAATAACTAAATAACTAAATAACTAAATAACTAAATAACTAAATAACTAAATAACTAAATAACTAAATAACTAAATAACTAAATAACTAAATAACTAAATAACTAAATAACTAAATAACTAAATAACTAAATAACTAAATAACTAAATAACTAAATAACTAAATAACTAAATAACTAAATAACTAAATAACTAAATAACTAAATAACTAAATAACTAAATAACTAAATAACTAAATAACTAAATAACTAAATAACTAAATAACTAAATAACTAAATAACTAAATAACTAAATAACTAAATAACTAAATAACTAAATAACTAAATAACTAAATAACTAAATAACTAAATAACTAAATAACTAAATAACTAAATAACTAAATAACTAAATAACTAAATAACTAAATAACTAAATAACTAAATAACTAAATAACTAAATAACTAAATAACTAAATAACTAAATAACTAAATAACTAAATAACTAAATAACTAAATAACTAAATAACTAAATAACTAAATAACTAAATAACTAAATAACTAAATAACTAAATAACTAAATAACTAAATAACTAAATAACTAAATAACTAAATAACTAAATAACTAAATAACTAAATAACTAAATAACTAAATAACTAAATAACTAAATAACTAAATAACTAAATAACTAAATAACTAAATAACTAAATAACTAAATAACTAAATAACTAAATAACTAAATAACTAAATAACTAAATAACTAAATAACTAAATAACTAAATAACTAAATAACTAAATAACTAAATAACTAAATAACTAAATAACTAAATAACTAAATAACTAAATAACTAAATAACTAAATAACTAAATAACTAAATAACTAAATAACTAAATAACTAAATAACTAAATAACTAAATAACTAAATAACTAAATAACTAAATAACTAAATAACTAAATAACTAAATAACTAAATAACTAAATAACTAAATAACTAAATAACTAAATAACTAAATAACTAAATAACTAAATAACTAAATAACTAAATAACTAAATAACTAAATAACTAAATAACTAAATAACTAAATAACTAAATAACTAAATAACTAAATAACTAAATAACTAAATAACTAAATAACTAAATAACTAAATAACTAAATAACTAAATAACTAAATAACTAAATAACTAAATAACTAAATAACTAAATAACTAAATAACTAAATAACTAAATAACTAAATAACTAAATAACTAAATAACTAAATAACTAAATAACTAAATAACTAAATAACTAAATAACTAAATAACTAAATAACTAAATAACTAAATAACTAAATAACTAAATAACTAAATAACTAAATAACTAAATAACTAAATAACTAAATAACTAAATAACTAAATAACTAAATAACTAAATAACTAAATAACTAAATAACTAAATAACTAAATAACTAAATAACTAAATAACTAAATAACTAAATAACTAAATAACTAAATAACTAAATAACTAAATAACTAAATAACTAAATAACTAAATAACTAAATAACTAAATAACTAAATAACTAAATAACTAAATAACTAAATAACTAAATAACTAAATAACTAAATAACTAAATAACTAAATAACTAAATAACTAAATAACTAAATAACTAAATAACTAAATAACTAAATAACTAAATAACTAAATAACTAAATAACTAAATAACTAAATAACTAAATAACTAAATAACTAAATAACTAAATAACTAAATAACTAAATAACTAAATAACTAAATAACTAAATAACTAAATAACTAAATAACTAAATAACTAAATAACTAAATAACTAAATAACTAAATAACTAAATAACTAAATAACTAAATAACTAAATAACTAAATAACTAAATAACTAAATAACTAAATAACTAAATAACTAAATAACTAAATAACTAAATAACTAAATAACTAAATAACTAAATAACTAAATAACTAAATAACTAAATAACTAAATAACTAAATAACTAAATAACTAAATAACTAAATAACTAAATAACTAAATAACTAAATAACTAAATAACTAAATAACTAAATAACTAAATAACTAAATAACTAAATAACTAAATAACTAAATAACTAAATAACTAAATAACTAAATAACTAAATAACTAAATAACTAAATAACTAAATAACTAAATAACTAAATAACTAAATAACTAAATAACTAAATAACTAAATAACTAAATAACTAAATAACTAAATAACTAAATAACTAAATAACTAAATAACTAAATAACTAAATAACTAAATAACTAAATAACTAAATAACTAAATAACTAAATAACTAAATAACTAAATAACTAAATAACTAAATAACTAAATAACTAAATAACTAAATAACTAAATAACTAAATAACTAAATAACTAAATAACTAAATAACTAAATAACTAAATAACTAAATAACTAAATAACTAAATAACTAAATAACTAAATAACTAAATAACTAAATAACTAAATAACTAAATAACTAAATAACTAAATAACTAAATAACTAAATAACTAAATAACTAAATAACTAAATAACTAAATAACTAAATAACTAAATAACTAAATAACTAAATAACTAAATAACTAAATAACTAAATAACTAAATAACTAAATAACTAAATAACTAAATAACTAAATAACTAAATAACTAAATAACTAAATAACTAAATAACTAAATAACTAAATAACTAAATAACTAAATAACTAAATAACTAAATAACTAAATAACTAAATAACTAAATAACTAAATAACTAAATAACTAAATAACTAAATAACTAAATAACTAAATAACTAAATAACTAAATAACTAAATAACTAAATAACTAAATAACTAAATAACTAAATAACTAAATAACTAAATAACTAAATAACTAAATAACTAAATAACTAAATAACTAAATAACTAAATAACTAAATAACTAAATAACTAAATAACTAAATAACTAAATAACTAAATAACTAAATAACTAAATAACTAAAT
This sequence comes from Nebria salina, assembly GCA_944039245.1. Classification (NCBI taxonomy): domain Eukaryota; kingdom Metazoa; phylum Arthropoda; class Insecta; order Coleoptera; family Carabidae; genus Nebria; species Nebria salina. The sequence goes on from CALUEK010000207.1 coordinate 96,691, forward strand.
AACTAAATAACTAAATAACTAAATAACTAAATAACTAAATAACTAAATAACTAAATAACTAAATAACTAAATAACTAAATAACTAAATAACTAAATAACTAAATAACTAAATAACTAAATAACTAAATAACTAAATAACTAAATAACTAAATAACTAAATAACTAAATAACTAAATAACTAAATAACTAAATAACTAAATAACTAAATAACTAAATAACTAAATAACTAAATAACTAAATAACTAAATAACTAAATAACTAAATAACTAAATAACTAAATAACTAAATAACTAAATAACTAAATAACTAAATAACTAAATAACTAAATAACTAAATAACTAAATAACTAAATAACTAAATAACTAAATAACTAAATAACTAAATAACTAAATAACTAAATAACTAAATAACTAAATAACTAAATAACTAAATAACTAAATAACTAAATAACTAAATAACTAAATAACTAAATAACTAAATAACTAAATAACTAAATAACTAAATAACTAAATAACTAAATAACTAAATAACTAAATAACTAAATAACTAAATAACTAAATAACTAAATAACTAAATAACTAAATAACTAAATAACTAAATAACTAAATAACTAAATAACTAAATAACTAAATAACTAAATAACTAAATAACTAAATAACTAAATAACTAAATAACTAAATAACTAAATAACTAAATAACTAAATAACTAAATAACTAAATAACTAAATAACTAAATAACTAAATAACTAAATAACTAAATAACTAAATAACTAAATAACTAAATAACTAAATAACTAAATAACTAAATAACTAAATAACTAAATAACTAAATAACTAAATAACTAAATAACTAAATAACTAAATAACTAAATAACTAAATAACTAAATAACTAAATAACTAAATAACTAAATAACTAAATAACTAAATAACTAAATAACTAAATAACTAAATAACTAAATAACTAAATAACTAAATAACTAAATAACTAAATAACTAAATAACTAAATAACTAAATAACTAAATAACTAAATAACTAAATAACTAAATAACTAAATAACTAAATAACTAAATAACTAAATAACTAAATAACTAAATAACTAAATAACTAAATAACTAAATAACTAAATAACTAAATAACTAAATAACTAAATAACTAAATAACTAAATAACTAAATAACTAAATAACTAAATAACTAAATAACTAAATAACTAAATAACTAAATAACTAAATAACTAAATAACTAAATAACTAAATAACTAAATAACTAAATAACTAAATAACTAAATAACTAAATAACTAAATAACTAAATAACTAAATAACTAAATAACTAAATAACTAAATAACTAAATAACTAAATAACTAAATAACTAAATAACTAAATAACTAAATAACTAAATAACTAAATAACTAAATAACTAAATAACTAAATAACTAAATAACTAAATAACTAAATAACTAAATAACTAAATAACTAAATAACTAAATAACTAAATAACTAAATAACTAAATAACTAAATAACTAAATAACTAAATAACTAAATAACTAAATAACTAAATAACTAAATAACTAAATAACTAAATAACTAAATAACTAAATAACTAAATAACTAAATAACTAAATAACTAAATAACTAAATAACTAAATAACTAAATAACTAAATAACTAAATAACTAAATAACTAAATAACTAAATAACTAAATAACTAAATAACTAAATAACTAAATAACTAAATAACTAAATAACTAAATAACTAAATAACTAAATAACTAAATAACTAAATAACTAAATAACTAAATAACTAAATAACTAAATAACTAAATAACTAAATAACTAAATAACTAAATAACTAAATAACTAAATAACTAAATAACTAAATAACTAAATAACTAAATAACTAAATAACTAAATAACTAAATAACTAAATAACTAAATAACTAAATAACTAAATAACTAAATAACTAAATAACTAAATAACTAAATAACTAAATAACTAAATAACTAAATAACTAAATAACTAAATAACTAAATAACTAAATAACTAAATAACTAAATAACTAAATAACTAAATAACTAAATAACTAAATAACTAAATAACTAAATAACTAAATAACTAAATAACTAAATAACTAAATAACTAAATAACTAAATAACTAAATAACTAAATAACTAAATAACTAAATAACTAAATAACTAAATAACTAAATAACTAAATAACTAAATAACTAAATAACTAAATAACTAAATAACTAAATAACTAAATAACTAAATAACTAAATAACTAAATAACTAAATAACTAAATAACTAAATAACTAAATAACTAAATAACTAAATAACTAAATAACTAAATAACTAAATAACTAAATAACTAAATAACTAAATAACTAAATAACTAAATAACTAAATAACTAAATAACTAAATAACTAAATAACTAAATAACTAAATAACTAAATAACTAAATAACTAAATAACTAAATAACTAAATAACTAAATAACTAAATAACTAAATAACTAAATAACTAAATAACTAAATAACTAAATAACTAAATAACTAAATAACTAAATAACTAAATAACTAAATAACTAAATAACTAAATAACTAAATAACTAAATAACTAAATAACTAAATAACTAAATAACTAAATAACTAAATAACTAAATAACTAAATAACTAAATAACTAAATAACTAAATAACTAAATAACTAAATAACTAAATAACTAAATAACTAAATAACTAAATAACTAAATAACTAAATAACTAAATAACTAAATAACTAAATAACTAAATAACTAAATAACTAAATAACTAAATAACTAAATAACTAAATAACTAAATAACTAAATAACTAAATAACTAAATAACTAAATAACTAAATAACTAAATAACTAAATAACTAAATAACTAAATAACTAAATAACTAAATAACTAAATAACTAAATAACTAAATAACTAAATAACTAAATAACTAAATAACTAAATAACTAAATAACTAAATAACTAAATAACTAAATAACTAAATAACTAAATAACTAAATAACTAAATAACTAAATAACTAAATAACTAAATAACTAAATAACTAAATAACTAAATAACTAAATAACTAAATAACTAAATAACTAAATAACTAAATAACTAAATAACTAAATAACTAAATAACTAAATAACTAAATAACTAAATAACTAAATAACTAAATAACTAAATAACTAAATAACTAAATAACTAAATAACTAAATAACTAAATAACTAAATAACTAAATAACTAAATAACTAAATAACTAAATAACTAAATAACTAAATAACTAAATAACTAAATAACTAAATAACTAAATAACTAAATAACTAAATAACTAAATAACTAAATAACTAAATAACTAAATAACTAAATAACTAAATAACTAAATAACTAAATAACTAAATAACTAAATAACTAAATAACTAAATAACTAAATAACTAAATAACTAAATAACTAAATAACTAAATAACTAAATAACTAAATAACTAAATAACTAAATAACTAAATAACTAAATAACTAAATAACTAAATAACTAAATAACTAAATAACTAAATAACTAAATAACTAAATAACTAAATAACTAAATAACTAAATAACTAAATAACTAAATAACTAAATAACTAAATAACTAAATAACTAAATAACTAAATAACTAAATAACTAAATAACTAAATAACTAAATAACTAAATAACTAAATAACTAAATAACTAAATAACTAAATAACTAAATAACTAAATAACTAAATAACTAAATAACTAAATAACTAAATAACTAAATAACTAAATAACTAAATAACTAAATAACTAAATAACTAAATAACTAAATAACTAAATAACTAAATAACTAAATAACTAAATAACTAAATAACTAAATAACTAAATAACTAAATAACTAAATAACTAAATAACTAAATAACTAAATAACTAAATAACTAAATAACTAAATAACTAAATAACTAAATAACTAAATAACTAAATAACTAAATAACTAAATAACTAAATAACTAAATAACTAAATAACTAAATAACTAAATAACTAAATAACTAAATAACTAAATAACTAAATAACTAAATAACTAAATAACTAAATAACTAAATAACTAAATAACTAAATAACTAAATAACTAAATAACTAAATAACTAAATAACTAAATAACTAAATAACTAAATAACTAAATAACTAAATAACTAAATAACTAAATAACTAAATAACTAAATAACTAAATAACTAAATAACTAAATAACTAAATAACTAAATAACTAAATAACTAAATAACTAAATAACTAAATAACTAAATAACTAAATAACTAAATAACTAAATAACTAAATAACTAAATAACTAAATAACTAAATAACTAAATAACTAAATAACTAAATAACTAAATAACTAAATAACTATCGTTTAACTAAATAACTAAACTAACTAAACTAACTAAATAACTAAATAACTAAATAACTAAAAACTAAATAACTAAATAACTAAATAACTAAATAACTAAATAACTAAATAACTAAATAACTAAATAACTAAATAACTAAATAACTAATAACTAAATAACTAAATAACTAAATAACTAAATAACTAAATAACTAAATAACTAAATAACTAAATAACTAAAAACCAAATAACTAAATAACTAAATAACTAAATAACTAAATAACTAAATAACTAAATAACTAAATAACCTAAATAACTAAATAACTAAATAACTAAATAACTAAATAACTAAATAACTAAATAACTAAATAACTAAATAACTAAATAACTAAATAACTAAATAACTAAATAACTAAATAACTAAATAACTAAATAATCTAAATAACTAAATAACTAAATAACTAAATAACTAATAACTAAATAACTAAGATAACTAAATAACTAAATAACTAAATAACTAAATAACTAAAAACTAAATAACTAAATAACTAAAATAACTAAAAAACTAAATAACTAAATAACTAAATAACTAAATAACTAAATAACTAAATAACTAAATAACTAAATAACTAAATAACTAAATAACTAAATAACTAAATAACTAAATAACTAAATAACTAAATAACTAAATAACTAAATAACTAAATAACTAAATAACTAAATAACTAAATAACTAAATAACTAAATAACTAAATAACTAATAACTAAATAACTAAATAACTAAATAACTAAATAACTAAATAACTAAATAACTAAATAACTAAATAACTAAATAACTAAATAACTAAATAACTAAATAACTAAATAACTAAATAACTAAATAACTAAATAACTAAATAACTAAATAACTAAATAACTAAATAACTAAATAACTAAATAACTAAATAACTAAATAACTAAATAACTAAATAACTAAATAACTAAATAACTAAATAACTAAATAACTAAATAACTAAATAACTAAATAACTAAATAACTAAATAACTAAATAACTAAATAACTAAATAACTAAATAACTAAATAACTAAATAACTAAATAACTAAATAACTAAATAACTAAATAACTAAATAACTAAATAACTAAATAACTAAATAACTAAATAACTAAATAACTAAATAACTAAATAACTAAATAACTAAATAACTAAATAACTAAATAACTAAATAACTAAATAACTAAATAACTAAATAACTAAATAACTAAATAACTAAATAACTAACTAAATAACTAAATAACTAAATAACTAAATAACTAATAACTAAATAACTAAATAATAAATAACTAAATAACTAAATAACTAAATAACTAAATAACTAAATAACTAAATAACTAAATAACTAAATAACTAAATAACTAAATAACTAAATAACTAAATAACTAAATAACTAAATAACTAAATAACTAAATAACTAAATAACTAAATAACTAAATAACTAAATAACTAAATAACTAAATAACTAAATAACTAAATAACTAAATAACTAAATAACTAAATAACTAAATAACTAAATAACTAAATAACTAAATAACTAAATAACTAAATAACTAATAACTAAATAACTAAATAACTAAATAACTAAATAACTAAATAACTAAATAACTAAATAACTAAATAACTAAATAACTAAATAACTAAATAACTAAATAACTAAATAACTAAATAACTAAATAACTAAATAACTAAATAACTAAATAACTAAATAACTAAATAACTAAATAACTAAATAACTAAATAACTAAATAACTAAATAACTAAATAACTAAATAACTAAATAACTAAATAACTAAATAACTAAATAACTAAATAACTAAATAACTAAATAACTAAATAACTAAATAACTAATAACTAAATAACTAAATAACTAAATAACTAAATAACTAAATAACTAAATAACTAAATAACTAAATAACTAAATAACTAAATAACTAAATAACTAAATAACTAAATAACTAAATAACTAAATAACTAAATAACTAAATAACTAAATAACTAAATAACTAAATAACTAAATAACTAAATAACTAAATAACTAAATAACTAAATAACTAAATAACTAATAATAAATAACTAAATAACTAAATAACTAAATAACTAAATAACTAAATAACTAAATAACTAAATAACTAAATAACTAAATAACTAAATAACTAAATAACTAAATAACTAAATAACTAAATAACTAAATAACTAAATAACTAAATAACTAAATAACTAAATAACTAAATAACTAAATAACTAAATAACTAAATAACTAAATAACTAAATAACTAAATAACTAAATAACTAAATAACTAAATAACTAAATAACTAAATAACTAAATAACTAAATAACTAAATAACTAAAACTAAATAACTAAATAACTAAATAACTAAATAACTAAAACTAATAACTAAATAACTAAATAACTAAATAACTAAATAACTAAATAACTAAATAACTAAATAACTAAATAACTAAATAACTAAATAACTAAATAACTAATAACTAAATAACTAAATAACTAAATAACTAAATAACTAAATAACTAAATAACTAAATAACTAAATAACTAAATAACTAAATAACTAAATAACTAAATAACTAAATAACTAAATAACTAAATAACTAAATAACTAAATAACTAAATAACTAATAACTAAATAACTAAATAACTAAATAACTAAATAACTAAATAACTAAATAACTAAATAACTAAATAACTAAATAACTAAATAACTAAATAACTAAATAACTAAATAACTAAATAACTAAATAACTAAATAACTAAATAACTAAATAACTAAATAACTAAATAACTAAATAACTAAATAACTAAATAACTAAATAACTAAATAACTAAATAACTAAATAACTAAATAACTAAATAACTAAATAACTAAATAACTAAATAACTAAATAACTAAATAACTAAATAACTAAATAACAAAATAACTAAATAACTAAATAACTAAATAACTAAATAACTAAATAACTAAATAACTAAATAACTAAATAACTAAATAACTAAATAACTAAATAACTAAATAACTAACTAAATAACTAAATAACTAAATAACTAAATAACTAAATAACTAAATAAACTAAATAACTAAATAACTAATAAATAACTAAATAACTAAATAACTAAATAACTAAATAACTAAATAACTAAATAACTAAATAACTAAATAACTAAATAACTAAATAACTAAATAACTAAATAACTAAATAACTAAATAACTAAATAACTAAATAACTAAATAACTAAATAAACTAAATAACTAAATAACTAAATAACTAAATAACTAAATAACTAAATAACTAAATAACTAAATAACTAAATAACTAAATAACTAAATAACTAAATAACTAAATAACTAAATAACTAAATAACTAAATAACTAAATAACTAAATAACTAAATAACTAAATAACTAAATAACTAAATAACTAAATAACTAAATAACTAAATAACTAAATAACTAAATAACTAAATAACTAAATAACTAAATAACTAAAAATAACTAAATAACTAAATAACTAAATAACTAAATAACTAAATAACTAAATAACTAAATAACTAAATAACTAAATAACTAAATAACTAAATAACTAAATAACTAAATAACTAAATAACTAAATAACTAAATAACTAAATAACTAAATAACTAAATAACTAAATAACTAAATAACTAAATAACTAAATAACTAAATAACTAAATAACTAAATAACTAAATAACTAAATAACTAAATAACTAAATAACTAAATAACTAAATAACTAAATAACTAAATAACTAAATAACTAAATAACTAAATAACTAAATAACTAAATAACTAAATAACTAAATAACTAAATAACTAAATAACTAAATAACTAAATAACTAAATAACTAAATAACTAAATAACTAAATAACTAAATAACTAAATAACTAAATAACTAAATAATAAATAACTAAATAACTAAATAACTAAATAACTAAATAACTAAATAACTAAATAACTAAATAACTAAACTAACTAAACTAAAACTAAATAACTAAATAACTAAATAACTAAATAACTAAATAACTAAATAACTAAATAACTAAATAACTAAATAACTAAATAACTAAATAACTAAATAACTAAATAACTAAATAACTAAATAACTAAATAACTAAATAACTAAATAACTAAATAACTAAATAACTAAATAACTAAATAACTAAATAACTAAATAACTAAATAACTAAATACTAAATAACTAAATAACTAAATAACTAAATAACTAAATAACTAAATAACTAAATAACTAAATAACTAAATAACTAAATAACTAAATAACTAAATAACTAAATAACTAAATAACTAAATAACTAAATAACTAAATAACTAAATAACTAAATAACTAAATAACTAAATAACTAAATAACTAAATAACTAAATAACTAAATAACTAAATAACTAAATAACTAAATAACTAAATAACTAAATAACTAAATAACTAAATAACTAAATAACTAAATAACTAAATAACTAAATAACTAAATAACTAAATAACTAAATAACTAAATAACTAAATAACTAAATAACTAAATAACTAAATAACTAAATAACTAAATAACTAAATAACTAAATAACTAAATAACTAAATAACTAAATAACTAAATAACTAAATAACTAAATAACTAAATAACTAAATAACTAAATAACTAAATAACTAAATAACTAAATAACTAAATAACTAAATAACTAAATAACTAAATAACTAAATAACTAAATAACTAAATAACTAAATAACTAAATAACTAAATAACTAAATAACTAAATAACTAAATAACTAAATAACTAAATAACTAAATAACTAAATAACTAAATAACTAAATAACTAAATAACTAAATAACTAAATAACTAAATAACTAAATAACTAAATAACTAAATAACTAAATAACTAAATAACTAAATAACTAAATAACTAAATAACTAAATAACTAAATAACTAAATAACTAAATAACTAAATAACTAAATAACTAAATAACTAAATAACTAAATAACTAAATAACTAAATAACTAAATAACTAAATAACTAAATAACTAAATAACTAAATAACTAAATAACTAAATAACTAAATAACTAAATAACTAAATAACTAAATAACTAAATAACTAAATAACTAAATAACTAAATAACTAAATAACTAAATAACTAAATAACTAAATAACTAAATAACTAAATAACTAAATAACTAAATAACTAAATAACTAAATAACTAAATAACTAAATAACTAAATAACTAAATAACTAAATAACTAAATAACTAAATAACTAAATAACTAAATAACTAAATAACTAAATAACTAAATAACTAAATAACTAAATAACTAAATAACTAAATAACTAAATAACTAAATAACTAAATAACTAAATAACTAAATAACTAAATAACTAAATAACTAAATAACTAAATAACTAAATAACTAAATAACTAAATAACTAAATAACTAAATAACTAAATAACTAAATAACTAAATAACTAAATAACTAAATAACTAAATAACTAAATAACTAAATAACTAAATAACTAAATAACTAAATAACTAAATAACTAAATAACTAAATAACTAAATAACTAAATAACTAAATAACTAAATAACTAAATAACTAAATAACTAAATAACTAAATAACTAAATAACTAAATAACTAAATAACTAAATAACTAAATAACTAAATAACTAAATAACTAAATAACTAAATAACTAAATAACTAAATAACTAAATAACTAAATAACTAAATAACTAAATAACTAAATAACTAAATAACTAAATAACTAAATAACTAAATAACTAAATAACTAAATAACTAAATAACTAAATAACTAAATAACTAAATAACTAAATAACTAAATAACTAAATAACTAAATAACTAAATAACTAAATAACTAAATAACTAAATAACTAAATAACTAAATAACTAAATAACTAAATAACTAAATAACTAAATAACTAAATAACTAAATAACTAAATAACTAAATAACTAAATAACTAAATAACTAAATAACTAAATAACTAAATAACTAAATAACTAAATAACTAAATAACTAAATAACTAAATAACTAAATAACTAAATAACTAAATAACTAAATAACTAAATAACTAAATAACTAAATAACTAAATAACTAAATAACTAAATAACTAAATAACTAAATAACTAAATAACTAAATAACTAAATAACTAAATAACTAAATAACTAAATAACTAAATAACTAAATAACTAAATAACTAAATAACTAAATAACTAAATAACTAAATAACTAAATAACTAAATAACTAAATAACTAAATAACTAAATAACTAAATAACTAAATAACTAAATAACTAAATAACTAAATAACTAAATAACTAAATAACTAAATAACTAAATAACTAAATAACTAAATAACTAAATAACTAAATAACTAAATAACTAAATAACTAAATAACTAAATAACTAAATAACTAAATAACTAAATAACTAAATAACTAAATAACTAAATAACTAAATAACTAAATAACTAAATAACTAAATAACTAAATAACTAAATAACTAAATAACTAAATAACTAAATAACTAAATAACTAAATAACTAAATAACTAAATAACTAAATAACTAAATAACTAAATAACTAAATAACTAAATAACTAAATAACTAAATAACTAAATAACTAAATAACTAAATAACTAAATAACTAAATAACTAAATAACTAAATAACTAAATAACTAAATAACTAAATAACTAAATAACTAAATAACTAAATAACTAAATAACTAAATAACTAAATAACTAAATAACTAAATAACTAAATAACTAAATAACTAAATAACTAAATAACTAAATAACTAAATAACTAAATAACTAAATAACTAAATAACTAAATAACTAAATAACTAAATAACTAAATAACTAAATAACTAAATAACTAAATAACTAAATAACTAAATAACTAAATAACTAAATAACTAAATAACTAAATAACTAAATAACTAAATAACTAAATAACTAAATAACTAAATAACTAAATAACTAAATAACTAAATAACTAAATAACTAAATAACTAAATAACTAAATAACTAAATAACTAAATAACTAAATAACTAAATAACTAAATAACTAAATAACTAAATAACTAAATAACTAAATAACTAAATAACTAAATAACTAAATAACTAAATAACTAAATAACTAAATAACTAAATAACTAAATAACTAAATAACTAAATAACTAAATAACTAAATAACTAAATAACTAAATAACTAAATAACTAAATAACTAAATAACTAAATAACTAAATAACTAAATAACTAAATAACTAAATAACTAAATAACTAAATAACTAAATAACTAAATAACTAAATAACTAAATAACTAAATAACTAAATAACTAAATAACTAAATAACTAAATAACTAAATAACTAAATAACTAAATAACTAAATAACTAAATAACTAAATAACTAAATAACTAAATAACTAAATAACTAAATAACTAAATAACTAAATAACTAAATAACTAAATAACTAAATAACTAAATAACTAAATAACTAAATAACTAAATAACTAAATAACTAAATAACTAAATAACTAAATAACTAAATAACTAAATAACTAAATAACTAAATAACTAAATAACTAAATAACTAAATAACTAAATAACTAAATAACTAAATAACTAAATAACTAAATAACTAAATAACTAAATAACTAAATAACTAAATAACTAAATAACTAAATAACTAAATAACTAAATAACTAAATAACTAAATAACTAAATAACTAAATAACTAAATAACTAAATAACTAAATAACTAAATAACTAAATAACTAAATAACTAAATAACTAAATAACTAAATAACTAAATAACTAAATAACTAAATAACTAAATAACTAAATAACTAAATAACTAAATAACTAAATAACTAAATAACTAAATAACTAAATAACTAAATAACTAAATAACTAAATAACTAAATAACTAAATAACTAAATAACTAAATAACTAAATAACTAAATAACTAAATAACTAAATAACTAAATAACTAAATAACTAAATAACTAAATAACTAAATAACTAAATAACTAAATAACTAAATAACTAAATAACTAAATAACTAAATAACTAAATAACTAAATAACTAAATAACTAAATAACTAAATAACTAAATAACTAAATAACTAAATAACTAAATAACTAAATAACTAAATAACTAAATAACTAAATAACTAAATAACTAAATAACTAAATAACTAAATAACTAAATAACTAAATAACTAAATAACTAAATAACTAAATAACTAAATAACTAAATAACTAAATAACTAAATAACTAAATAACTAAATAACTAAATAACTAAATAACTAAATAACTAAATAACTAAATAACTAAATAACTAAATAACTAAATAACTAAATAACTAAATAACTAAATAACTAAATAACTAAATAACTAAATAACTAAATAACTAAATAACTAAATAACTAAATAACTAAATAACTAAATAACTAAATAACTAAATAACTAAATAACTAAATAACTAAATAACTAAATAACTAAATAACTAAATAACTAAATAACTAAATAACTAAATAACTAAATAACTAAATAACTAAATAACTAAATAACTAAATAACTAAATAACTAAATAACTAAATAACTAAATAACTAAATAACTAAATAACTAAATAACTAAATAACTAAATAACTAAATAACTAAATAACTAAATAACTAAATAACTAAATAACTAAATAACTAAATAACTAAATAACTAAATAACTAAATAACTAAATAACTAAATAACTAAATAACTAAATAACTAAATAACTAAATAACTAAATAACTAAATAACTAAATAACTAAATAACTAAATAACTAAATAACTAAATAACTAAATAACTAAATAACTAAATAACTAAATAACTAAATAACTAAATAACTAAATAACTAAATAACTAAATAACTAAATAACTAAATAACTAAATAACTAAATAACTAAATAACTAAATAACTAAATAACTAAATAACTAAATAACTAAATAACTAAATAACTAAATAACTAAATAACTAAATAACTAAATAACTAAATAACTAAATAACTAAATAACTAAATAACTAAATAACTAAATAACTAAATAACTAAATAACTAAATAACTAAATAACTAAATAACTAAATAACTAAATAACTAAATAACTAAATAACTAAATAACTAAATAACTAAATAACTAAATAACTAAATAACTAAATAACTAAATAACTAAATAACTAAATAACTAAATAACTAAATAACTAAATAACTAAATAACTAAATAACTAAATAACTAAATAACTAAATAACTAAATAACTAAATAACTAAATAACTAAATAACTAAATAACTAAATAACTAAATAACTAAATAACTAAATAACTAAATAACTAAATAACTAAATAACTAAATAACTAAATAACTAAATAACTAAATAACTAAATAACTAAATAACTAAATAACTAAATAACTAAATAACTAAATAACTAAATAACTAAATAACTAAATAACTAAATAACTAAATAACTAAATAACTAAATAACTAAATAACTAAATAACTAAATAACTAAATAACTAAATAACTAAATAACTAAATAACTAAATAACTAAATAACTAAATAACTAAATAACTAAATAACTAAATAACTAAATAACTAAATAACTAAATAACTAAATAACTAAATAACTAAATAACTAAATAACTAAATAACTAAATAACTAAATAACTAAATAACTAAATAACTAAATAACTAAATAACTAAATAACTAAATAACTAAATAACTAAATAACTAAATAACTAAATAACTAAATAACTAAATAACTAAATAACTAAATAACTAAATAACTAAATAACTAAATAACTAAATAACTAAATAACTAAATAACTAAATAACTAAATAACTAAATAACTAAATAACTAAATAACTAAATAACTAAATAACTAAATAACTAAATAACTAAATAACTAAATAACTAAATAACTAAATAACTAAATAACTAAATAACTAAATAACTAAATAACTAAATAACTAAATAACTAAATAACTAAATAACTAAATAACTAAATAACTAAATAACTAAATAACTAAATAACTAAATAACTAAATAACTAAATAACTAAATAACTAAATAACTAAATAACTAAATAACTAAATAACTAAATAACTAAATAACTAAATAACTAAATAACTAAATAACTAAATAACTAAATAACTAAATAACTAAATAACTAAATAACTAAATAACTAAATAACTAAATAACTAAATAACTAAATAACTAAATAACTAAATAACTAAATAACTAAATAACTAAATAACTAAATAACTAAATAACTAAATAACTAAATAACTAAATAACTAAATAACTAAATAACTAAATAACTAAATAACTAAATAACTAAATAACTAAATAACTAAATAACTAAATAACTAAATAACTAAATAACTAAATAACTAAATAACTAAATAACTAAATAACTAAATAACTAAATAACTAAATAACTAAATAACTAAATAACTAAATAACTAAATAACTAAATAACTAAATAACTAAATAACTAAATAACTAAATAACTAAATAACTAAATAACTAAATAACTAAATAACTAAATAACTAAATAACTAAATAACTAAATAACTAAATAACTAAATAACTAAATAACTAAATAACTAAATAACTAAATAACTAAATAACTAAATAACTAAATAACTAAATAACTAAATAACTAAATAACTAAATAACTAAATAACTAAATAACTAAATAACTAAATAACTAAATAACTAAATAACTAAATAACTAAATAACTAAATAACTAAATAACTAAATAACTAAATAACTAAATAACTAAATAACTAAATAACTAAATAACTAAATAACTAAATAACTAAATAACTAAATAACTAAATAACTAAATAACTAAATAACTAAATAACTAAATAACTAAATAACTAAATAACTAAATAACTAAATAACTAAATAACTAAATAACTAAATAACTAAATAACTAAATAACTAAATAACTAAATAACTAAATAACTAAATAACTAAATAACTAAATAACTAAATAACTAAATAACTAAATAACTAAATAACTAAATAACTAAATAACTAAATAACTAAATAACTAAATAACTAAATAACTAAATAACTAAATAACTAAATAACTAAATAACTAAATAACTAAATAACTAAATAACTAAATAACTAAATAACTAAATAACTAAATAACTAAATAACTAAATAACTAAATAACTAAATAACTAAATAACTAAATAACTAAATAACTAAATAACTAAATAACTAAATAACTAAATAACTAAATAACTAAATAACTAAATAACTAAATAACTAAATAACTAAATAACTAAATAACTAAATAACTAAATAACTAAATAACTAAATAACTAAATAACTAAATAACTAAATAACTAAATAACTAAATAACTAAATAACTAAATAACTAAATAACTAAATAACTAAATAACTAAATAACTAAATAACTAAATAACTAAATAACTAAATAACTAAATAACTAAATAACTAAATAACTAAATAACTAAATAACTAAATAACTAAATAACTAAATAACTAAATAACTAAATAACTAAATAACTAAATAACTAAATAACTAAATAACTAAATAACTAAATAACTAAATAACTAAATAACTAAATAACTAAATAACTAAATAACTAAATAACTAAATAACTAAATAACTAAATAACTAAATAACTAAATAACTAAATAACTAAATAACTAAATAACTAAATAACTAAATAACTAAATAACTAAATAACTAAATAACTAAATAACTAAATAACTAAATAACTAAATAACTAAATAACTAAATAACTAAATAACTAAATAACTAAATAACTAAATAACTAAATAACTAAATAACTAAATAACTAAATAACTAAATAACTAAATAACTAAATAACTAAATAACTAAATAACTAAATAACTAAATAACTAAATAACTAAATAACTAAATAACTAAATAACTAAATAACTAAATAACTAAATAACTAAATAACTAAATAACTAAATAACTAAATAACTAAATAACTAAATAACTAAATAACTAAATAACTAAATAACTAAATAACTAAATAACTAAATAACTAAATAACTAAATAACTAAATAACTAAATAACTAAATAACTAAATAACTAAATAACTAAATAACTAAATAACTAAATAACTAAATAACTAAATAACTAAATAACTAAATAACTAAATAACTAAATAACTAAATAACTAAATAACTAAATAACTAAATAACTAAATAACTAAATAACTAAATAACTAAATAACTAAATAACTAAATAACTAAATAACTAAATAACTAAATAACTAAATAACTAAATAACTAAATAACTAAATAACTAAATAACTAAATAACTAAATAACTAAATAACTAAATAACTAAATAACTAAATAACTAAATAACTAAATAACTAAATAACTAAATAACTAAATAACTAAATAACTAAATAACTAAATAACTAAATAACTAAATAACTAAATAACTAAATAACTAAATAACTAAATAACTAAATAACTAAATAACTAAATAACTAAATAACTAAATAACTAAATAACTAAATAACTAAATAACTAAATAACTAAATAACTAAATAACTAAATAACTAAATAACTAAATAACTAAATAACTAAATAACTAAATAACTAAATAACTAAATAACTAAATAACTAAATAACTAAATAACTAAATAACTAAATAACTAAATAACTAAATAACTAAATAACTAAATAACTAAATAACTAAATAACTAAATAACTAAATAACTAAATAACTAAATAACTAAATAACTAAATAACTAAATAACTAAATAACTAAATAACTAAATAACTAAATAACTAAATAACTAAATAACTAAATAACTAAATAACTAAATAACTAAATAACTAAATAACTAAATAACTAAATAACTAAATAACTAAATAACTAAATAACTAAATAACTAAATAACTAAATAACTAAATAACTAAATAACTAAATAACTAAATAACTAAATAACTAAATAACTAAATAACTAAATAACTAAATAACTAAATAACTAAATAACTAAATAACTAAATAACTAAATAACTAAATAACTAAATAACTAAATAACTAAATAACTAAATAACTAAATAACTAAATAACTAAATAACTAAATAACTAAATAACTAAATAACTAAATAACTAAATAACTAAATAACTAAATAACTAAATAACTAAATAACTAAATAACTAAATAACTAAATAACTAAATAACTAAATAACTAAATAACTAAATAACTAAATAACTAAATAACTAAATAACTAAATAACTAAATAACTAAATAACTAAATAACTAAATAACTAAATAACTAAATAACTAAATAACTAAATAACTAAATAACTAAATAACTAAATAACTAAATAACTAAATAACTAAATAACTAAATAACTAAATAACTAAATAACTAAATAACTAAATAACTAAATAACTAAATAACTAAATAACTAAATAACTAAATAACTAAATAACTAAATAACTAAATAACTAAATAACTAAATAACTAAATAACTAAATAACTAAATAACTAAATAACTAAATAACTAAATAACTAAATAACTAAATAACTAAATAACTAAATAACTAAATAACTAAATAACTAAATAACTAAATAACTAAATAACTAAATAACTAAATAACTAAATAACTAAATAACTAAATAACTAAATAACTAAATAACTAAATAACTAAATAACTAAATAACTAAATAACTAAATAACTAAATAACTAAATAACTAAATAACTAAATAACTAAATAACTAAATAACTAAATAACTAAATAACTAAATAACTAAATAACTAAATAACTAAATAACTAAATAACTAAATAACTAAATAACTAAATAACTAAATAACTAAATAACTAAATAACTAAATAACTAAATAACTAAATAACTAAATAACTAAATAACTAAATAACTAAATAACTAAATAACTAAATAACTAAATAACTAAATAACTAAATAACTAAATAACTAAATAACTAAATAACTAAATAACTAAATAACTAAATAACTAAATAACTAAATAACTAAATAACTAAATAACTAAATAACTAAATAACTAAATAACTAAATAACTAAATAACTAAATAACTAAATAACTAAATAACTAAATAACTAAATAACTAAATAACTAAATAACTAAATAACTAAATAACTAAATAACTAAATAACTAAATAACTAAATAACTAAATAACTAAATAACTAAATAACTAAATAACTAAATAACTAAATAACTAAATAACTAAATAACTAAATAACTAAATAACTAAATAACTAAATAACTAAATAACTAAATAACTAAATAACTAAATAACTAAATAACTAAATAACTAAATAACTAAATAACTAAATAACTAAATAACTAAATAACTAAATAACTAAATAACTAAATAACTAAATAACTAAATAACTAAATAACTAAATAACTAAATAACTAAATAACTAAATAACTAAATAACTAAATAACTAAATAACTAAATAACTAAATAACTAAATAACTAAATAACTAAATAACTAAATAACTAAATAACTAAATAACTAAATAACTAAATAACTAAATAACTAAATAACTAAATAACTAAATAACTAAATAACTAAATAACTAAATAACTAAATAACTAAATAACTAAATAACTAAATAACTAAATAACTAAATAACTAAATAACTAAATAACTAAATAACTAAATAACTAAATAACTAAATAACTAAATAACTAAATAACTAAATAACTAAATAACTAAATAACTAAATAACTAAATAACTAAATAACTAAATAACTAAATAACTAAATAACTAAATAACTAAATAACTAAATAACTAAATAACTAAATAACTAAATAACTAAATAACTAAATAACTAAATAACTAAATAACTAAATAACTAAATAACTAAATAACTAAATAACTAAATAACTAAATAACTAAATAACTAAATAACTAAATAACTAAATAACTAAATAACTAAATAACTAAATAACTAAATAACTAAATAACTAAATAACTAAATAACTAAATAACTAAATAACTAAATAACTAAATAACTAAATAACTAAATAACTAAATAACTAAATAACTAAATAACTAAATAACTAAATAACTAAATAACTAAATAACTAAATAACTAAATAACTAAATAACTAAATAACTAAATAACTAAATAACTAAATAACTAAATAACTAAATAACTAAATAACTAAATAACTAAATAACTAAATAACTAAATAACTAAATAACTAAATAACTAAATAACTAAATAACTAAATAACTAAATAACTAAATAACTAAATAACTAAATAACTAAATAACTAAATAACTAAATAACTAAATAACTAAATAACTAAATAACTAAATAACTAAATAACTAAATAACTAAATAACTAAATAACTAAATAACTAAATAACTAAATAACTAAATAACTAAATAACTAAATAACTAAATAACTAAATAACTAAATAACTAAATAACTAAATAACTAAATAACTAAATAACTAAATAACTAAATAACTAAATAACTAAATAACTAAATAACTAAATAACTAAATAACTAAATAACTAAATAACTAAATAACTAAATAACTAAATAACTAAATAACTAAATAACTAAATAACTAAATAACTAAATAACTAAATAACTAAATAACTAAATAACTAAATAACTAAATAACTAAATAACTAAATAACTAAATAACTAAATAACTAAATAACTAAATAACTAAATAACTAAATAACTAAATAACTAAATAACTAAATAACTAAATAACTAAATAACTAAATAACTAAATAACTAAATAACTAAATAACTAAATAACTAAATAACTAAATAACTAAATAACTAAATAACTAAATAACTAAATAACTAAATAACTAAATAACTAAATAACTAAATAACTAAATAACTAAATAACTAAATAACTAAATAACTAAATAACTAAATAACTAAATAACTAAATAACTAAATAACTAAATAACTAAATAACTAAATAACTAAATAACTAAATAACTAAATAACTAAATAACTAAATAACTAAATAACTAAATAACTAAATAACTAAATAACTAAATAACTAAATAACTAAATAACTAAATAACTAAATAACTAAATAACTAAATAACTAAATAACTAAATAACTAAATAACTAAATAACTAAATAACTAAATAACTAAATAACTAAATAACTAAATAACTAAATAACTAAATAACTAAATAACTAAATAACTAAATAACTAAATAACTAAATAACTAAATAACTAAATAACTAAATAACTAAATAACTAAATAACTAAATAACTAAATAACTAAATAACTAAATAACTAAATAACTAAATAACTAAATAACTAAATAACTAAATAACTAAATAACTAAATAACTAAATAACTAAATAACTAAATAACTAAATAACTAAATAACTAAATAACTAAATAACTAAATAACTAAATAACTAAATAACTAAATAACTAAATAACTAAATAACTAAATAACTAAATAACTAAATAACTAAATAACTAAATAACTAAATAACTAAATAACTAAATAACTAAATAACTAAATAACTAAATAACTAAATAACTAAATAACTAAATAACTAAATAACTAAATAACTAAATAACTAAATAACTAAATAACTAAATAACTAAATAACTAAATAACTAAATAACTAAATAACTAAATAACTAAATAACTAAATAACTAAATAACTAAATAACTAAATAACTAAATAACTAAATAACTAAATAACTAAATAACTAAATAACTAAATAACTAAATAACTAAATAACTAAATAACTAAATAACTAAATAACTAAATAACTAAATAACTAAATAACTAAATAACTAAATAACTAAATAACTAAATAACTAAATAACTAAATAACTAAATAACTAAATAACTAAATAACTAAATAACTAAATAACTAAATAACTAAATAACTAAATAACTAAATAACTAAATAACTAAATAACTAAATAACTAAATAACTAAATAACTAAATAACTAAATAACTAAATAACTAAATAACTAAATAACTAAATAACTAAATAACTAAATAACTAAATAACTAAATAACTAAATAACTAAATAACTAAATAACTAAATAACTAAATAACTAAATAACTAAATAACTAAATAACTAAATAACTAAATAACTAAATAACTAAATAACTAAATAACTAAATAACTAAATAACTAAATAACTAAATAACTAAATAACTAAATAACTAAATAACTAAATAACTAAATAACTAAATAACTAAATAACTAAATAACTAAATAACTAAATAACTAAATAACTAAATAACTAAATAACTAAATAACTAAATAACTAAATAACTAAATAACTAAATAACTAAATAACTAAATAACTAAATAACTAAATAACTAAATAACTAAATAACTAAATAACTAAATAACTAAATAACTAAATAACTAAATAACTAAATAACTAAATAACTAAATAACTAAATAACTAAATAACTAAATAACTAAATAACTAAATAACTAAATAACTAAATAACTAAATAACTAAATAACTAAATAACTAAATAACTAAATAACTAAATAACTAAATAACTAAATAACTAAATAACTAAATAACTAAATAACTAAATAACTAAATAACTAAATAACTAAATAACTAAATAACTAAATAACTAAATAACTAAATAACTAAATAACTAAATAACTAAATAACTAAATAACTAAATAACTAAATAACTAAATAACTAAATAACTAAATAACTAAATAACTAAATAACTAAATAACTAAATAACTAAATAACTAAATAACTAAATAACTAAATAACTAAATAACTAAATAACTAAATAACTAAATAACTAAATAACTAAATAACTAATAAATAACTAAATAACTAAATAACTAAATAACTAAATAACTAAATAACTAAATAACTAAATAACTAAATAACTAAATAACTAAATAACTAAATAACTAAATAACTAAATAACTAAATAACTAAATAACTAAATAACTAAATAACTAAATAACTAAATAACTAAATAACTAAATAACTAAATAACTAAATAACTAAATAACTAAATAACTAAATAACTAAATAACTAAACTAAATAACTAAATAACTAAATAACTAAATAAACTAAATAACTAAACTAACTAAATAACTAAATAACTAAATAACTAAATAACTAAATACTAAATAACTAAAATAACTAAATAACTAAATAACTAAATAACTAAATAACTAAATAACTAAATAACTAAATAACTAAATAACTAAATAACTAAATAACTAAATAACTAAATAACTAAATAACTAAATAACTAAATAACTAAATAACTAAATAACTAAATAACTAAATAACTAAATAACTAAATAACTAAATAACTAAATAACTAAATAACTAAATAACTAAATAACTAAATAACTAAATAACTAAATAACTAAATAACTAAATAACTAAATAACTAAATAACTAAATAACTAAATAACTAAATAACTAAATAACTAAATAACTAAATAACTAAATAACTAAATAACTAAATAACTAAATAACTAAATAACTAAATAACTAAATAACTAAATAACTAAATAACTAAATAACTAAATAACTAAATAACTAAATAACTAAATAACTAAATAACTAAATAACTAAATAACTAAATAACTAAATAACTAAATAACTAAATAACTAAATAACTAAATAACTAAATAACTAAATAACTAAATAACTAAATAACTAAATAACTAAATAACTAAATAACTAAATAACTAAATAACTAAATAACTAAATAACTAAATAACTAAATAACTAAATAACTAAATAACTAAATAACTAAATAACTAAATAACTAAATAACTAAATAACTAAATAACTAAATAACTAAATAACTAAATAACTAAATAACTAAATAACTAAATAACTAAATAACTAAATAACTAAATAACTAAATAACTAAATAACTAAATAACTAAATAACTAAATAACTAAATAACTAAATAACTAAATAACTAAATAACTAAATAACTAAATAACTAAATAACTAAATAACTAAATAACTAAATAACTAAATAACTAAATAACTAAATAACTAAATAACTAAATAACTAAATAACTAAATAACTAAATAACTAAATAACTAAATAACTAAATAACTAAATAACTAAATAACTAAATAACTAAATAACTAAATAACTAAATAACTAAATAACTAAACTAAATAACTAAATAACTAATAACTAAATAACTAAATAACTAAATAACTAAATAACTAAATAACTAAATAACTAAATAACTAAATAACTTAATAACTAAATAACTAAATAACTAAATAACTAAATAACTAAATAACTAAATAACTAAATAACTAAATAACTAAATAACTAAATAACTAAATAACTAAATAACTAAATAACTAAATAACTAAATAACTAAATAACTAAATAACTAAATAACTAAATAACTAAATAACTAAATAACTAAATAACTAAATAACTAAATAACTAAATTAACTAAATAACTAAATAACTAAATAACTAAATAACTAAATAACTAAATAACTAAATAACTAAATAAAACTAAATAACTAAATAACTAAATAACTAAATAACTAAATAACTAAATAACTAAATAACTAAATAACTAAATAACTAAATAACTAAATAACTAAATAACTAAAACTAAATAACTAAATAACTAAATAACTAAATACTAAATAACTAAATAACTGAAATAACTGAAATAACTAATAACTAAATAACTAAATAACTAAATAACTGAAATAACTGAAATAACTAAATAACTAAATAACTAAATAACTAAATAACTAAATAACTAAATAACTAAATAACTAAATAACTAAATAACTAAATAACTAAATAACTAAATAACCTAAATACTAAATAACTAAATAACTAATAACTAAATAACTAAATAACTAAATAACTAAATAAATAAATAACTAAATAACTAAATAACTAAATAACTAAATAACTAAATAACCTAAATAACTAAATAACTAATAACTAAATAACTAAATAACTAAATAACTAAATAACTAAATAACAAATAACTAAAATAACTAAATAACTAAATAACTAATAACTAAATAACTAAATAACTAAATAACTAAATAACAAATAACTAAATAACTAAATAACTAAATAACTAAATAACTAAATAACTAAATAACTAAATAACTAAATAACTAAAATAACTAAATAACTAATAACTAAATAACTAAATAACAAAATAACTAAATAACTAAATAACTAAATAACTAAATAACTAAATAACTAAATAACTAAATAACTAAATAACTAAATAACTAAATAACTAAATAACTAAATAACTAAATAACTAAATAACTAAATAACTAAATAACTAAATAACTAAATAACTAAATAACTAAATAACTAAATAACTAAATAACTAAATAACTAAATAACTAAATAACTAAATAACTAAATAACTAAATAACTAATACTAAATAACTAATAACTAATAACTAAATAACTAAATAACTAAATAACTAAATAACTAAATAACTAAATAACTAAATAACTAAATAACTAAATAACTAAATAACTAAATAACTAAATAACTAAATAACTAAATAACTAAATAACTAAATAACTAAATAACTAAATAACTAAATAACTAAATAACTAAATAACTAAATAACTAACTAAATAACTAAATAACTAATAACTAAATAACTAAATAACTAAATAACTAAATAACTAAATAACTAAATAACTAAATACTAAATAACTAAATAACTAACTAAACTAACTAAACTAACTAAATAACTAAATAACTAAATAAACTAATAACTAAATAACTAAATAACTAAATAACTAAATAACTAAATAACTAAAACTAACTAAATAACTAAATAACTAAATAACTAAATAACTAAATAAACTAAATAACTAAAACTAATAACTAAATAACTAAATAACTAAATAACTAAATAACTAAATAACTAAATAACTAAATAACTAAATAACTAAATAACTAAATAACTAAATAACTAAATAACTAAATAACTAAATAAACTAAATAACTAAATAACTAAATAACTAAATAACTAAATAACTAAATACTAAATAACTAAATAACTAAATAACTAAATAACTAAATAACTAAATAACAAAATAACTAAAACTAAATAACAAAATACTAAATAACTAAATAACTAAATAACTAAATAACTAATAACTAAATAACTAAATAACTAAATAACTAAATAACTAAATAACTAAATAACTAAATAACTAAAATAACTAAATAACTAAATAACTAAATAAATAAATAACCTAAATAACTAAATAACTAAATAACTAAATAACTAAATAACTAATAACTAAATAACTAAATAACTAAATAACTAAATAACTAAATAACTAATAACTAAATAACTAAATAACTAAATAACTTAAATAACTAAATAACTAAATTAACTAAATAACTAAATAACTAAATAACTAAATAACTAAATAACTAAATAACTAAATAACTAAAAAACTAAATAACTAAATAACTAAATAACTAAATAACTAAATAACTAATAACTAAATAACTAAATAACTAAATAACTAAATAACTAAATAACTAAATAACTAAATAACTAAATAATAAATAACTAAATAACTAAATAACTAAATAACTAAATAACTAAATAACTAAATAACTAAATAACTAAATAACTAAATAACTAAATAACTAAATAACTAAATAACTAAATAACTAAATAACTAAATAACTAAATAACTAAACTAACTAAATAACTAAATAACTTAAATAACTAAATAACTAATAACTAAATAACTAAATAACTAATAACTAAATAACTAAATAACTAAATAACTAAATAACTAAAATAACTAAATAACTAAGTACTAAATAACTAAATAACTAAATAACTAAATAACTAAATAACTAAATAACTAAATAACTAAATAACTAAATAACTAAATAACTAAATAACTAAATAACTAAATAACTAAATAACTAAATAACTAAATAACTAAATAACTAAATAACTAAATAACTAAATAACTAAATAACTAAATAATAACTAAATAACTAAATAACTAAATAACTAAATAACTAAATAACTAAATAACTAAATAAACTAAATAACTAAATAACTAAATAACTAAATAACTAAATAACTAAATAACTAAATAACTAAATAACTAAATAACAAATAACTAAATAACTAAATAACTAAATAACTAAATAACTAAATAACTAAATAACTAAATAACTAAATAACTAAATAACTAAATAACTAAATAACTAAATAACTAAATAACTAAATAACTAAATAACTAAATAACTAAATAACTAAATAACTAAATAACTAAATAACTAAATAACTAAATAACTAAATAACTAAATAACTAAATAACTAAATAACTAAATAACTAAATAACTAAATAACTAAATAACTAAATAACTAAATAACTAAATAACTAAATAACTAAATAACTAAATAACTAAATAACTAAATAACTAAATAACTAAATAACTAAATAACTAAATAACTAAATAACTAAATAACTAAATAACTAAATAACTAAATAACTAAATAACTAAATAACTAAATAACTAAATAACTAAATAACTAAAAACTAAGACTAAATAACTAACATAACTAAATAACTAAATAACTAAATAACTAAATAACTAAATAACTAAATAACTAAATACTAAATAACTAAATAACTAAATAACTAAATAACTAAATAACTAAATAACTAAAAAACTAAATAACTAAATAACTAAATAACTAAATAACTAATAACTAAATAACTAAATAACTAAATAACTAAATAACTAAATAAACTAAATAACTAAATAACTAAATAACTAAATAACTAAATAACTAAATAACTAAATAACTAAATAACTAAATAACTAAATAACTAAATAACTAAATAACTAAATAACTAAATAACTAAATAACTAAATAACTAAATAACTAAATAACTAAATAACTAAATAACTAAATAACTAAATACTAAATAACTAATAACTAAATAACTAAATAACTAAATAACTAAATAACTAAATAACTAAAATAACTAATAACTAAATAACTAAATAACTAAAAAACTAATAACTAAATAACTAAATAACTAAATAACTAAATAACTAAATAACTAAATAACTAAATAACTAAATAACTAAATAACTAAATAACTAAATAACTAAATAACTAAATAACTAAATAACTAAATAACTAAATAACTAAATAACTAAATAACTAAATAACTAAATAACTAAATAACTAAATAACTAAATAACTAAATAACTAAATAACTAAATAACTAATAACTAAATAACTAAATAACTAAATAACTAAATAACTAAATAACTAAATAACTAAAATAACTAAATAACTAAATAACTAAAAACTAAATAACTAAATAACTAAATAACTAAATAACTAAATAAATAAATAACTAAATAACTAAATAACTAAAAACTAAATAACTAAATAACTAAATAACTAAATAACTAAATAACTAAATAACTAAATAACTAAATAACTAAATAACTAAATAACTAAATAACTAAATAACTAAATAACTAAATAACTAAATAACTAAATAACTAAATAACTAATAACAAATAACTAAATAACTAAATAACTAAATAACTAAATAACTAAATAACTAAATAACTAAATAACTAAATAAACTAAATAACTAAATAACTAAATAACTAAATAACTAATAACTAAATAACTAAATAACTAAATAACTAAATAACTAAATAACTAATAACTAAATAACTAAATAACTAAATAACTAAATAACTAAATAACTAAATAACTAATAACTAAATAACTAAATAACTAAATAACTAAATAACTAAATAACTAAATATCTAAATAACTAAATAACTAAATAACTAAATAACTAAATAACTAAAATAAACTAAATAACTAAATAACTAAATAACTAAATAAAACTAAATAACTAAATAACTAAATAACTAAATAACTAAATAACTAAATAACTAAATAACTAAATAACTAAATAACTAAATAACTAAATAACTAAATAACTAAATAACTAAATAACTAATAACTAAATAACTAAATAACTAAATAACTAAATAACTAAATAACTAAATAACTAAATAACTAAATAACTAAATAACTAAATAACTAAATAACTAAAATAACTAAATAACTAAATAACTAAAAACTAATAACTAAATAACTAAATAACTAAATACTAATAACTAAATAACTAAATAACTAAATAACTAAATAACTAAATAACTAAATAACTAAATAACTAAATAACTAAATAACTAAATAACTAAATAACTAAATAACTACAATAACTAAATAACAAAATAAACTAAATAACTAAATAACTAAATAACTAAATAACTAAATAACTAAATAACTAAATAACTAAATAACTAAATAACTAATAACTAAATAACTAAATAACTAAATAACTAAATAACTAAATAACTAAATAACTAAATACTAAATAACTAAATAACAAAATAACAAATAACTAAATACTAAATAACTAAATAACTAAAACTAAATAACTAAAACTAAATAACTAAATAACTAAATAACTAAATAACTAAATAACTAAATAACTAAATAACTAAATAACTAAATAACTAAATAACTAAATAACTAAATAACTAAATAACTAAATAACTAAATAACTAAATAACTAAATAACTAAATAACTAAATAACTAAATAACTAAATAACTAAATAACTAAATAACTAAATAACTAAATAACTAAATAACTAAATAACTAAATAACTAAATAACTAAATAACTAAATAACTAAATAACTAAATAACTAAATAACTAAATAACTAAATAACTAAATAACTAAATAACTAAATAACTAAATAACTAAATAACTAAATAACTAAATAACTAAATAACTAAATAACTAAATAACTAAATAACTAAATAACTAAATAACTAAATAACTAAATAACTAAATAACTAAATAACTAAATAACTAAATAACTAAATAACTAAATAACTAAATAACTAAATAACTAAATAACTAAATAACTAAATAACTAAATAACTAAATAACTAAATAACTAAATAACTAAATAACTAAATAACTAAATAACTAAATAACTAAATAACTAAATAACTAAATAACTAAATAACTAAATAACTAAATAACTAAATAACTAAATAACTAAATAACTAAATAACTAAATAACTAAATAACTAAATAACTAAATAACTAAATAACTAAATAACTAAATAACTAAATAACTAAATAACTAAATAACTAAATAACTAAATAACTAAATAACTAAATAACTAAATAACTAAATAAACTAAATACTAAATAACTAAATAACTAAATAACTAAATACTAAATAACTAAATAACTCAAATAAACTAAATAACTAAATAACTAAATAACTAAATAACTAAATAACTAAATAACTAAATAACTAAATAACTAAATAACTAAATAACTAAATAACTAAATAACTAAGTAACTAAATAACTAAATAACTAAATAACTAAATAACTAAATAACTAAATAACTAAATAACTAAATAACTAAATAACTAAATAACTAAATAACTAAATAACTAAATAACTAAATAACTAAATAACTAAATAAACTAAATAACTAATAAACTAAATAACTAAATAACTAAATAACTAAATAACTAAATAACTAAATAACTAAATAACTAAATAACTAAAAAACTAAATAACTAAATAACTAAATAACTAAATAACTAAATAACTAAATAACTAAATAACAAAGTAACTAAATAACTAAATAACTAAATAACTAAATAACTAAATAACTAAATAACTAAATAACTAAATAACTAAATAACTAAATAACTAAATAACTAAATAACTAAATAACTAAATAACTAAATAACTAAATAACTAAATAACTAAATAACTAAATAACTAAATAACTAAATAACTAAATAACTAAATAACTAAATAACTAAATAACTAAATAACTAAATAACTAAATAACTAAATAACTAAATAACTAAATAACTAAATAACTAAATAACTAAATAACTAAATAACTAAATAACTAAATAACTAAATAACTAAATAACTAAATAACTAAATAACTAAATAACTAAATAACTAAATAACTAAATAACTAAATAACTAAATAACTAAATAACTAAATAACTAAATAACTAAATAACTAAATAACTAAATAACTAAATAACTAAATAACTAAATAACTAAATAACTAAATAACTAAATAACTAAATAACTAAATAACTAAATAACTAAATAACTAAATAACTAAATAACTAAATAACTAAATAACTAAATAACTAAATAACTAAATAACTAAATAACTAAATAACTAAATAACTAAATAACTAAATAACTAAATAACTAAATAACTAAATAACTAAATAACTAAATAACTAAATAACTAAATAACTAAATAACTAAATAACTAAATAACTAAATAACTAAATAACTAAATAACTAAATAACTAAATAACTAAATAACTAAATAACTAAATAACTAAATAACTAAATAACTAAATAACTAAATAACTAAATAACTAAATAACTAAATAACTAAATAACTAAATAACTAAATAACTAAATAACTAAATAACTAAATAACTAAATAACTAAATAACTAAATAACTAAATAACTAAATAACTAAATAACTAAATAACTAAATAACTAAATAACTAAATAACTAAATAACTAAATAACTAAATAACTAAATAACTAAATAACTAAATAACTAAATAACTAAATAACTAAATAACTAAATAACTAAATAACTAAATAACTAAATAACTAAATAACTAAATAACTAAATAACTAAATAACTAAATAACTAAATAACTAAATAACTAAATAACTAAATAACTAAATAACTAAATAACTAAATAACTAAATAACTAAATAACTAAATAACTAAATAACTAAATAACTAAATAACTAAATAACTAAATAACTAAATAACTAAATAACTAAATAACTAAATAACTAAATAACTAAATAACTAAATAACTAAATAACTAAATAACTAAATAACTAAATAACTAAATAACTAAATAACTAAATAACTAAATAACTAAATAACTAAATAACTAAATAACTAAATAACTAAATAACTAAATAACTAAATAACTAAATAACTAAATAACTAAATAACTAAATAACTAAATAACTAAATAACTAAATAACTAAATAACTAAATAACTAAATAACTAAATAACTAAATAACTAAATAACTAAATAACTAAATAACTAAATAACTAAATAACTAAATAACTAAATAACTAAATAACTAAATAACTAAATAACTAAATAACTAAATAACTAAATAACTAAATAACTAAATAACTAAATAACTAAATAACTAAATAACTAAATAACTAAATAACTAAATAACTAAATAACTAAATAACTAAATAACTAAATAACTAAATAACTAAATAACTAAATAACTAAATAACTAAATAACTAAATAACTAAATAACTAAATAACTAAATAACTAAATAACTAAATAACTAAATAACTAAATAACTAAATAACTAAATAACTAAATAACTAAATAACTAAATAACTAAATAACTAAATAACTAAATAACTAAATAACTAAATAACTAAATAACTAAATAACTAAATAACTAAATAACTAAATAACTAAATAACTAAATAACTAAATAACTAAATAACTAAATAACTAAATAACTAAATAACTAAATAACTAAATAACTAAATAACTAAATAACTAAATAACTAAATAACTAAATAACTAAATAACTAAATAACTAAATAACTAAATAACTAAATAACTAAATAACTAAATAACTAAATAACTAAATAACTAAATAACTAAATAACTAAATAACTAAATAACTAAATAACTAAATAACTAAATAACTAAATAACTAAATAACTAAATAACTAAATAACTAAATAACTAAATAACTAAATAACTAAATAACTAAATAACTAAATAACTAAATAACTAAATAACTAAATAACTAAATAACTAAATAACTAAATAACTAAATAACTAAATAACTAAATAACTAAATAACTAAATAACTAAATAACTAAATAACTAAATAACTAAATAACTAAATAACTAAATAACTAAATAACTAAATAACTAAATAACTAAATAACTAAATAACTAAATAACTAAATAACTAAATAACTAAATAACTAAATAACTAAATAACTAAATAACTAAATAACTAAATAACTAAATAACTAAATAACTAAATAACTAAATAACTAAATAACTAAATAACTAAATAACTAAATAACTAAATAACTAAATAACTAAATAACTAAATAACTAAATAACTAAATAACTAAATAACTAAATAACTAAATAACTAAATAACTAAATAACTAAATAACTAAATAACTAAATAACTAAATAACTAAATAACTAAATAACTAAATAACTAAATAACTAAATAACTAAATAACTAAATAACTAAATAACTAAATAACTAAATAACTAAATAACTAAATAACTAAATAACTAAATAACTAAATAACTAAATAACTAAATAACTAAATAACTAAATAACTAAATAACTAAATAACTAAATAACTAAATAACTAAATAACTAAATAACTAAATAACTAAATAACTAAATAACTAAATAACTAAATAACTAAATAACTAAATAACTAAATAACTAAATAACTAAATAACTAAATAACTAAATAACTAAATAACTAAATAACTAAATAACTAAATAACTAAATAACTAAATAACTAAATAACTAAATAACTAAATAACTAAATAACTAAATAACTAAATAACTAAATAACTAAATAACTAAATAACTAAATAACTAAATAACTAAATAACTAAATAACTAAATAACTAAATAACTAAATAACTAAATAACTAAATAACTAAATAACTAAATAACTAAATAACTAAATAACTAAATAACTAAATAACTAAATAACTAAATAACTAAATAACTAAATAACTAAATAACTAAATAACTAAATAACTAAATAACTAAATAACTAAATAACTAAATAACTAAATAACTAAATAACTAAATAACTAAATAACTAAATAACTAAATAACTAAATAACTAAATAACTAAATAACTAAATAACTAAATAACTAAATAACTAAATAACTAAATAACTAAATAACTAAATAACTAAATAACTAAATAACTAAATAACTAAATAACTAAATAACTAAATAACTAAATAACTAAATAACTAAATAACTAAATAACTAAATAACTAAATAACTAAATAACTAAATAACTAAATAACTAAATAACTAAATAACTAAATAACTAAATAACTAAATAACTAAATAACTAAATAACTAAATAACTAAATAACTAAATAACTAAATAACTAAATAACTAAATAACTAAATAACTAAATAACTAAATAACTAAATAACTAAATAACTAAATAACTAAATAACTAAATAACTAAATAACTAAATAACTAAATAACTAAATAACTAAATAACTAAATAACTAAATAACTAAATAACTAAATAACTAAATAACTAAATAACTAAATAACTAAATAACTAAATAACTAAATAACTAAATAACTAAATAACTAAATAACTAAATAACTAAATAACTAAATAACTAAATAACTAAATAACTAAATAACTAAATAACTAAATAACTAAATAACTAAATAACTAAATAACTAAATAACTAAATAACTAAATAACTAAATAACTAAATAACTAAAATAACTAAATAACTAAATAACTAAATAACTAAATAACTAAATAACTAAATAACTAAATAACTAAATAACTAAATAACTAAAATAACTAAATAACTAAATA
Organism: Nebria salina; assembly: GCA_944039245.1. Classification (NCBI taxonomy): domain Eukaryota; kingdom Metazoa; phylum Arthropoda; class Insecta; order Coleoptera; family Carabidae; genus Nebria; species Nebria salina. Next base: position 131,110 of record CALUEK010000207.1, read on the forward strand.
ACTAAATAATACTAAATAACTAAATAACTAAATAACTAAATAACTAAATAACTAAATAACTAAATAACTAATAACTAAATAACTAAATAACTAAATAACTAAATAACTAAATAACTAAATAACTAAATAACTAAATAACTAAATAACTAAATAACTAAATAACTAAATAACTAAATAACTAAATAACTAAATAACTAAATAACTAAATAACTAAATAACTAAATAACTAAATAACTAAATAACCTAAATAACTAAATAACTAAATAACTAAATAACTAAATAACTAAATAACTAAATAACTAAATAACTAAATAACTAAATAACTAAATAACTAAATAACTAAATAACTAAATAACTAAATAACTAAATAACTAAATAACTAAATAACTAAATAACTAAATAACTAAATAACTAAATAACTAAATAACTAAATAACTAAATAACTAAATAACTAAATAACTAAATAACTAAATAACTAAATAACTAAATAACTAAATAACTAAATAACTAAATAACTAAATAACTAAATAACTAAATAACTAAATAACTAAATAACTAAATAACTAAATAACTAAATAACTAAATAACTAAATAACTAAAAAACTAAATAACTAAATAACTAAATAACTAAATAACTAAATAACTAAATAACTAAATAACTAAATAACTAAATAACTAAATAACTAAATAACTAAATAACTAAATAACTAAATAACTAAATAACTAAATAACTAAATAACTAAATAACTAAATAACTAAATAACTAAATAACTAAATAACTAAATAACTAAATAACTAAATAACTAAATAACTAAATAACTAAATAACTAAATAACTAAATAACTAAATAACTAAATAACTAAATAACTAAATAACTAAATAACTAAATAACTAAATAACTAAATAACTAAATAACTAAATAACTAAATAACTAAATAACTAAATAACTAAATAACTAAATAACTAAATAACTAAATAACTAAATAACTAAATAACTAAATAACTAAATAACTAAATAACTAAATAACTAAATAACTAAATAACTAAATAACTAAATAACTAAATAACTAAATAACTAAATAACTAAATAACTAAATAACTAAATAACTAAATAACTAAATAACTAAATAACTAAATAACTAAATAACTAAATAACTAAATAACTAAATAACTAAATAACTAAATAACTAAATAACTAAATAACTAAATAACTAAATAACTAAATAACTAAATAACTAAATAACTAAATAACTAAATAACTAAATAACTAAATAACTAAATAACTAAATAACTAAATAACTAAATAACTAAATAACTAAATAACTAAATAACTAAATAACTAAATAACTAAATAACTAAATAACTAAATAACTAAATAACTAAATAACTAAATAACTAAATAACTAAATAACTAAATAACTAAATAACTAAATAACTAAATAACTAAATAACTAAATAACTAAATAACTAAATAACTAAATAACTAAATAACTAAATAACTAAATAACTAAATAACTAAATAACTAAATAACTAAATAACTAAATAACTAAATAACTAAATAACTAAATAACTAAATAACTAAATAACTAAATAACTAAATAACTAAATAACTAAATAACTAAATAACTAAATAACTAAATAACTAAATAACTAAATAACTAAATAACTAAATAACTAAATAACTAAATAACTAAATAACTAAATAACTAAATAACTAAATAACTAAATAACTAAATAACTAAATAACTAAATAACTAAATAACTAAATAACTAAATAACTAAATAACTAAATAACTAAATAACTAAATAACTAAATAACTAAATAACTAAATAACTAAATAACTAAATAACTAAATAACTAAATAACTAAATAACTAAATAACTAAATAACTAAATAACTAAATAACTAAATAACTAAATAACTAAATAACTAAATAACTAAATAACTAAATAACTAAATAACTAAATAACTAAATAACTAAATAACTAAATAACTAAATAACTAAATAACTAAATAACTAAATAACTAAATAACTAAATAACTAAATAACTAAATAACTAAATAACTAAATAACTAAATAACTAAATAACTAAATAACTAAATAACTAAATAACTAAATAACTAAATAACTAAATAACTAAATAACTAAATAACTAAATAACTAAATAACTAAATAACTAAATAACTAAATAACTAAATAACTAAATAACTAAATAACTAAATAACTAAATAACTAAATAACTAAATAACTAAATAACTAAATAACTAAATAACTAAATAACTAAATAACTAAATAACTAAATAACTAAATAACTAAATAACTAAATAACTAAATAACTAAATAACTAAATAACTAAATAACTAAATAACTAAATAACTAAATAACTAAATAACTAAATAACTAAATAACTAAATAACTAAATAACTAAATAACTAAATAACTAAATAACTAAATAACTAAATAACTAAATAACTAAATAACTAAATAACTAAATAACTAAATAACTAAATAACTAAATAACTAAATAACTAAATAACTAAATAACTAAATAACTAAATAACTAAATAACTAAATAACTAAATAACTAAATAACTAAATAACTAAATAACTAAATAACTAAATAACTAAATAACTAAATAACTAAATAACTAAATAACTAAATAACTAAATAACTAAATAACTAAATAACTAAATAACTAAATAACTAAATAACTAAATAACTAAATAACTAAATAACTAAATAACTAAATAACTAAATAACTAAATAACTAAATAACTAAATAACTAAATAACTAAATAACTAAATAACTAAATAACTAAATAACTAAATAACTAAATAACTAAATAACTAAATAACTAAATAACTAAATAACTAAATAACTAAATAACTAAATAACTAAATAACTAAATAACTAAATAACTAAATAACTAAATAACTAAATAACTAAATAACTAAATAACTAAATAACTAAATAACTAAATAACTAAATAACTAAATAACTAAATAACTAAATAACTAAATAACTAAATAACTAAATAACTAAATAACTAAATAACTAAATAACTAAATAACTAAATAACTAAATAACTAAATAACTAAATAACTAAATAACTAAATAACTAAATAACTAAATAACTAAATAACTAAATAACTAAATAACTAAATAACTAAATAACTAAATAACTAAATAACTAAATAACTAAATAACTAAATAACTAAATAACTAAATAACTAAATAACTAAATAACTAAATAACTAAATAACTAAATAACTAAATAACTAAATAACTAAATAACTAAATAACTAAATAACTAAATAACTAAATAACTAAATAACTAAATAACTAAATAACTAAATAACTAAATAACTAAATAACTAAATAACTAAATAACTAAATAACTAAATAACTAAATAACTAAATAACTAAATAACTAAATAACTAAATAACTAAATAACTAAATAACTAAATAACTAAATAACTAAATAACTAAATAACTAAATAACTAAATAACTAAATAACTAAATAACTAAATAACTAAATAACTAAATAACTAAATAACTAAATAACTAAATAACTAAATAACTAAATAACTAAATAACTAAATAACTAAATAACTAAATAACTAAATAACTAAATAACTAAATAACTAAATAACTAAATAACTAAATAACTAAATAACTAAATAACTAAATAACTAAATAACTAAATAACTAAATAACTAAATAACTAAATAACTAAATAACTAAATAACTAAATAACTAAATAACTAAATAACTAAATAACTAAATAACTAAATAACTAAATAACTAAATAACTAAATAACTAAATAACTAAATAACTAAATAACTAAATAACTAAATAACTAAATAACTAAATAACTAAATAACTAAATAACTAAATAACTAAATAACTAAATAACTAAATAACTAAATAACTAAATAACTAAATAACTAAATAACTAAATAACTAAATAACTAAATAACTAAATAACTAAATAACTAAATAACTAAATAACTAAATAACTAAATAACTAAATAACTAAATAACTAAATAACTAAATAACTAAATAACTAAATAACTAAATAACTAAATAACTAAATAACTAAATAACTAAATAACTAAATAACTAAATAACTAAATAACTAAATAACTAAATAACTAAATAACTAAATAACTAAATAACTAAATAACTAAATAACTAAATAACTAAATAACTAAATAACTAAATAACTAAATAACTAAATAACTAAATAACTAAATAACTAAATAACTAAATAACTAAATAACTAAATAACTAAATAACTAAATAACTAAATAACTAAATAACTAAATAACTAAATAACTAAATAACTAAATAACTAAATAACTAAATAACTAAATAACTAAATAACTAAATAACTAAATAACTAAATAACTAAATAACTAAATAACTAAATAACTAAATAACTAAATAACTAAATAACTAAATAACTAAATAACTAAATAACTAAATAACTAAATAACTAAATAACTAAATAACTAAATAACTAAATAACTAAATAACTAAATAACTAAATAACTAAATAACTAAATAACTAAATAACTAAATAACTAAATAACTAAATAACTAAATAACTAAATAACTAAATAACTAAATAACTAAATAACTAAATAACTAAATAACTAAATAACTAAATAACTAAATAACTAAATAACTAAATAACTAAATAACTAAATAACTAAATAACTAAATAACTAAATAACTAAATAACTAAATAACTAAATAACTAAATAACTAAATAACTAAATAACTAAATAACTAAATAACTAAATAACTAAATAACTAAATAACTAAATAACTAAATAACTAAATAACTAAATAACTAAATAACTAAATAACTAAATAACTAAATAACTAAATAACTAAATAACTAAATAACTAAATAACTAAATAACTAAATAACTAAATAACTAAATAACTAAATAACTAAATAACTAAATAACTAAATAACTAAATAACTAAATAACTAAATAACTAAATAACTAAATAACTAAATAACTAAATAACTAAATAACTAAATAACTAAATAACTAAATAACTAAATAACTAAATAACTAAATAACTAAATAACTAAATAACTAAATAACTAAATAACTAAATAACTAAATAACTAAATAACTAAATAACTAAATAACTAAATAACTAAATAACTAAATAACTAAATAACTAAATAACTAAATAACTAAATAACTAAATAACTAAATAACTAAATAACTAAATAACTAAATAACTAAATAACTAAATAACTAAATAACTAAATAACTAAATAACTAAATAACTAAATAACTAAATAACTAAATAACTAAATAACTAAATAACTAAATAACTAAATAACTAAATAACTAAATAACTAAATAACTAAATAACTAAATAACTAAATAACTAAATAACTAAATAACTAAATAACTAAATAACTAAATAACTAAATAACTAAATAACTAAATAACTAAATAACTAAATAACTAAATAACTAAATAACTAAATAACTAAATAACTAAATAACTAAATAACTAAATAACTAAATAACTAAATAACTAAATAACTAAATAACTAAATAACTAAATAACTAAATAACTAAATAACTAAATAACTAAATAACTAAATAACTAAATAACTAAATAACTAAATAACTAAATAACTAAATAACTAAATAACTAAATAACTAAATAACTAAATAACTAAATAACTAAATAACTAAATAACTAAATAACTAAATAACTAAATAACTAAATAACTAAATAACTAAATAACTAAATAACTAAATAACTAAATAACTAAATAACTAAATAACTAAATAACTAAATAACTAAATAACTAAATAACTAAATAACTAAATAACTAAATAACTAAATAACTAAATAACTAAATAACTAAATAACTAAATAACTAAATAACTAAATAACTAAATAACTAAATAACTAAATAACTAAATAACTAAATAACTAAATAACTAAATAACTAAATAACTAAATAACTTATTAAATAAATAACTAAATAACTAAATAACTAAATAACTAAATAACTAAATACTAAATAACTAAATAACTAAATAACTAAATAACTAAATAACTAAATAACTAAATAACTAAACTAACTAACTAAATAACTAAATAACTAAATAAATAAATAACTAAATAACTAATAACTAAAATAACTAAATAACTATATAACTAAATAACTAAATAACTAAATAACTAAATACTAAATAACTAAATAACTAAATAACTAAATAACTAAATAAACTAAATAACTAAATAACTAAATAACTAAATAACTAAATAACTAAAAATAACTAAATAACTAAATAACGAAATAACTAAATAACTATAATAACTAAATAACTAAATAACTAAATAACTAAATAACTAAATAACTAAATAACTAAATAACTAAATAACTAAATAACTAAATAACTAAATAACTAAATAACTAAATAACTAAATAACTAAATAACTAAATAACTAAATAACTAAATAACTAAATAACTAAATAACTAAATAACTAAATAACTAAATAACTAAATAACTAAATAACTAAATAACTAAATAACTAAATAACTAAATAACTAAATAACTAAATAACTAATAACTAAATAACTAAATAACTAAATAACTAAATAAGCTAAATAACTAAATAACTAAATAACTAAAATAAATAAATAACTAAATAACTAAATAACTAAATAACTAAATAAACTAAATAACTAAATAACTAAATAACTAAATAACTAAATAACTAAATAACTAAATAACTAAATAACTAAATAACTAAATAACTAAATAAACTAAATAACTAAATAACTAAATAACTAAATAACTAAATAACTAAATAACTAAATAAACTAAATAACTAAATAACTAAATAACTAAATAACTAAATAACTAAATAACTAAATAACTAAATAACTAAATAACTAAATAACTAAATAACTAAATAACTAAATAACTAAATAACTAAATAACTAAATAACTAAAATAACTAAATAACTAAATAACTAAATAACTAAATAACTAAATAACTAAATAACTAAATAACTAAATAACTAAATAACTAAATAACTAAATAACTAGAATAACTAAATAACTAAATAACTAAATAACTAAATAACTAAATAACTAAATAACTAAATAACTAAATAACTAAATAACTAAATAACTAAATAACTAAATAAACTAAATAACTAAATACTAAATAACTAAATAACTAAATAACTAAATAACTAAATAACTAAATAACTAAATAACTAATCTAAATAACTAAATAACTAAATAACTAAATAACTAAATAACTAAATAACTAAATAAGCTAAATAACTAAATAACTAAATAACTAAATAACTAAATAACTAAATAACTAAATAACTAAATAACTAAATACTAAATAACTAAATAACTAAAAATAACTAAATAACTAAATAACTAAATAACTAAATAACTAAATAACTAAATAACTAAATAACTAAATAACTAAATAACTAAATAACTAAATAACTAAATAACTAAATAACTAAATAACTAAATAACTAAATAACTAAATAACTAAATAACTAAATAACTAAATAACTAAATAATAAATAACTAAATAACTAAAATAACTAAATAACTAAATAACTAAATAACTAAATAACTAAATAACTAAATAACTAAATAACTAAATAACTAAATAACTAAATAACTAAATAACTAAATAACTAAATAACTAAATAACTAAATAACTAATAACTAAATAACTAAATAACTAAATAACTAAATAACTAAATAACTAAATAACTAAATAACTAAATAACTAAATAATAAATAACTAAATAACTAAATAACTAAATAACTAAATAACTAAATAACTAAATAACTAAATAACTAAATAACTAATAACTAAATACTAAATAACTAAATAACTAAATAACTAAATAACTAAATAACTAAATAACTAAATAACTAAATAACTAAATAACTAAATAACTAAATAACTAAATAACTAAATAACTAAATAACTAAATAACTAAATAACTAAATAACTAAATAACTAAATAACTAAATAACTACTAAATAACTAAATAACTAAATAACTAAATAACTAAATAACTAAATAACTAAATAACTAAATAACTAAATAACTAAATAACTAAATAACTAAATAACTAAATAACTAAATAACTAAATAACTAAATAACTAAATAACTAAATAACTAAATAACTAAATAACTAAATAACTAAATAACTAAATAACTAAATAACTAAATAACTAAATAACTAAATAAACTAAATAACTAAATAACTAAATAACTAAATAACTAAATAACTAAATACTAAATAACTAAATAACTAAATAACTAAATAACTAAACTAACTAAACTAACTAAACTAAATAACTAAATAACTAAATAACTAAATAACTAAATAACTAAATAACTAAATAACTAAATAACTAAATAACTAAATACTAAATAACTAAATAACTAAATAACTAAATAACTAAATAACTAAATAACTAAATAACTAAATAACTAAATAACTAAATAACTAAACTAACTAAATAACTAAATAACTAAATAACTAAATAACTAAATAACTAAATAACTAAATAACTAAATAACTAAATAACTAAATAACTAAATAACTAAATAACTAAATAACTAAATAACTAAATAACTAAAATAACTAAATAACTAAATAACTAAATAACTAAATAACTAAATAACTACTAAATAACTAAATAACTAAATAACTAAATAACTAAATAACTAAATAACTAAATAACTAAATAACTAAATAACTAAATAACTAACTAAATAACTAAATAACTAAAAACTAAACTAAATAACTAAATAACTAAATAACTAAATAACTAAATAACTAAATAACTAAATAACTAAATAACTAAATAACTAAATAACTAAATAACTAAATAACTAAATAACTAAATAACTAAATAACTAAATAACTAAATAACTAAATAACTAAATAACTAAATAACTAAATAACTAAATAACTAAATAAACTAAATAACTAAACTAACTAAACTAACTAAACTAACTAAATAACCTAAATAACTAAATAACTAAATAACTAAATAACTAAATAACTAAATAACTAAATAACTAAATAACTAAATAACTAAATAACTAAATAACTAAATAACTAAATAACTAAATAACTAAATAACTAAATAACTAAATAACTAAATAACTAAATACTAAATAACTAAATAACACTAAATAACTAAAATAACTAAATAACTAAATAACTAAATAACTAAATAACTAAATAACTAAATAACTAAATAACTAAAATAACTAAATAACTAAATAACTAAATAACTAAATAACTAAATAACTAAATAACTAAATAACTAAATAACTAAATAACTAAAATAACTAAATAACTAAATAACTAAATACCTAAATAACTAAATAACTAAATAACTAAATAACTAAATAACTAAATAACTAAATAACTAAATAACTAAATAACTAAATAACTAAATAACTAAATAACTAAATAACTAAATAACTACAATAACTAAATAACTAAATAACTAAATAACTAAATAACTAAATAACTAAATAACTAATAACTAATAACTAAATAACTAAATAACTAAAATAACTAAATAACTAAATAACTAAATAACTAAATAACTAAATAACTAAATAACTAAATAACTAAATAACTAAATAACTAAATAACTAAATAACTAAATAACTAAATAACTAAATAACTAAATAACTAAATAACTAAATAACTAAATAACTAAATAACTAAATAACTAAATAACTAAATAACTAAATAACTAAATAACTAAATAACTAAATAACTAAATAACTAAATAACTAAATAACTAAATAACTAAATAACTAAATAACTAAATAACTAAATAACTAAATAACTAAATAACTAAATAACTAAATAACTAAATAACTAAATAACTAAATAACTAAATAAACTAAATAACTAAATAACTAAATAACTAAATAAACTAAATAACTAAATAACTATAAATAACTAAATAACTAAATAACTAAATAACTAAATAACTAAATAACTAAATAACTAAATAACTAAATAACTAAATAACTAAATAACTAAATAACTAAATAACTAAATAACTAAATAACTAAATAACTAAATAACTAAATAACTAAATAACTAAATAACTAAATAAACTAAATAACTAAATAACTAAATAACTAAATAACTAAATAACTAAATAACTAAATAACTAAATAACAAAATAACTAAATAAACTAAATAACTAAATAACTAAATAACTAAATAACTAAATAACTAAATAACTAAATAACTAAATAACTAAATAACTAAATAACTAAATAACTAAATAACTAAATAACTAAATAACTAAATAACTAAATAACTAAATAACTAAATAACTAAATAACTAAATAACTAAATAACTAAATAACTAAATAACTAAATAACTAAATAACTAAATAACTAAATAACTAAATAACTAAATAACTAAATAACTAAATAACTAAATAACTAATAACTAAATAACTAAATAACTAAATAACTAAATAACTAAATAACTAAATAACTAAATAAACTAAATAACTAAATAATAACTAAATAACTAACTAAATAACTAAATAACTAAAATAACTAAATAATAAATAACTAAATAACTAAATAACTAAATAACTAAATAACTAAATAACTAAATAACTAAATAACTAAATAACTAAATAACTAAATAACTAAATAACTAAATAACTAAATAACTAAATAACTAAATAACTAAATAACTAAATAACTAAATAACTAAATAACTAAATAACTAAATAACTAAATAACTAAATAACTAAATAACTAAATAACTAAATAACTAAATAACTAAATAACTAAATAACTAAATAACTAAATAACTAAATAACTAAATAACTAAATAACTAAATAACTAAATAACTAAATAACTAAATAACTAAATAACTAAATAACTAAATAACTAAATAACTAAATAACTAAATAACTAAATAACTAAATAACTAAATAACTAAATAACTAAATAACTAAATAACTAAATAACTAAATAACTAAATAACTAAATAACTAAATAACTAAATAACTAAATAACTAAATAACTAAATAACTAAATAACTAAATAACTAAATAACTAAATAACTAAATAACTAAATAACTAAATAACTAAATAACTAAATAACTAAATAACTAAATAACTAAATAACTAAATAACTAAATAACTAAATAACTAAATAACTAAATAACTAAATAACTAAATAACTAAATAACTAAATAACTAAATAACTAAATAACTAAATAACTAAATAACTAAATAACTAAATAACTAAATAACTAAATAACTAAATAACTAAATAACTAAATAACTAAATAACTAAATAACTAAATAACTAAATAACTAAATAACTAAATAACTAAATAACTAAATAACTAAATAACTAAATAACTAAATAACTAAATAACTAAATAACTAAATAACTAAATAACTAAATAACTAAATAACTAAATAACTAAATAACTAAATAACTAAATAACTAAATAACTAAATAACTAAATAACTAAATAACTAAATAACTAAATAACTAAATAACTAAATAACTAAATAACTAAATAACTAAATAACTAAATAACTAAATAACTAAATAACTAAATAACTAAATAACTAAATAACTAAATAACTAAATAACTAAATAACTAAATAACTAAATAACTAAATAACTAAATAACTAAATAACTAAATAACTAAATAACTAAATAACTAAATAACTAAATAACTAAATAACTAAATAACTAAATAACTAAATAACTAAATAACTAAATAACTAAATAACTAAATAACTAAATAACTAAATAACTAAATAACTAAATAACTAAATAACTAAATAACTAAATAACTAAATAACTAAATAACTAAATAACTAAATAACTAAATAACTAAATAACTAAATAACTAAATAACTAAATAACTAAATAACTAAATAACTAAATAACTAAATAACTAAATAACTAAATAACTAAATAACTAAATAACTAAATAACTAAATAACTAAATAACTAAATAACTAAATAACTAAATAACTAAATAACTAAATAACTAAATAACTAAATAACTAAATAACTAAATAACTAAATAACTAAATAACTAAATAACTAAATAACTAAATAACTAAATAACTAAATAACTAAATAACTAAATAACTAAATAACTAAATAACTAAATAACTAAATAACTAAATAACTAAATAACTAAATAACTAAATAACTAAATAACTAAATAACTAAATAACTAAATAACTAAATAACTAAATAACTAAATAACTAAATAACTAAATAACTAAATAACTAAATAACTAAATAACTAAATAACTAAATAACTAAATAACTAAATAACTAAATAACTAAATAACTAAATAACTAAATAACTAAATAACTAAATAACTAAATAACTAAATAACTAAATAACTAAATAACTAAATAACTAAATAACTAAATAACTAAATAACTAAATAACTAAATAACTAAATAACTAAATAACTAAATAACTAAATAACTAAATAACTAAATAACTAAATAACTAAATAACTAAATAACTAAATAACTAAATAACTAAATAACTAAATAACTAAATAACTAAATAACTAAATAACTAAATAACTAAATAACTAAATAACTAAATAACTAAATAACTAAATAACTAAATAACTAAATAACTAAATAACTAAATAACTAAATAACTAAATAACTAAATAACTAAATAACTAAATAACTAAATAACTAAATAACTAAATAACTAAATAACTAAATAACTAAATAACTAAATAACTAAATAACTAAATAACTAAATAACTAAATAACTAAATAACTAAATAACTAAATAACTAAATAACTAAATAACTAAATAACTAAATAACTAAATAACTAAATAACTAAATAACTAAATAACTAAATAACTAAATAACTAAATAACTAAATAACTAAATAACTAAATAACTAAATAACTAAATAACTAAATAACTAAATAACTAAATAACTAAATAACTAAATAACTAAATAACTAAATAACTAAATAACTAAATAACTAAATAACTAAATAACTAAATAACTAAATAACTAAATAACTAAATAACTAAATAACTAAATAACTAAATAACTAAATAACTAAATAACTAAATAACTAAATAACTAAATAACTAAATAACTAAATAACTAAATAACTAAATAACTAAATAACTAAATAACTAAATAACTAAATAACTAAATAACTAAATAACTAAATAACTAAATAACTAAATAACTAAATAACTAAATAACTAAATAACTAAATAACTAAATAACTAAATAACTAAATAACTAAATAACTAAATAACTAAATAACTAAATAACTAAATAACTAAATAACTAAATAACTAAATAACTAAATAACTAAATAACTAAATAACTAAATAACTAAATAACTAAATAACTAAATAACTAAATAACTAAATAACTAAATAACTAAATAACTAAATAACTAAATAACTAAATAACTAAATAACTAAATAACTAAATAACTAAATAACTAAATAACTAAATAACTAAATAACTAAATAACTAAATAACTAAATAACTAAATAACTAAATAACTAAATAACTAAATAACTAAATAACTAAATAACTAAATAACTAAATAACTAAATAACTAAATAACTAAATAACTAAATAACTAAATAACTAAATAACTAAATAACTAAATAACTAAATAACTAAATAACTAAATAACTAAATAACTAAATAACTAAATAACTAAATAACTAAATAACTAAATAACTAAATAACTAAATAACTAAATAACTAAATAACTAAATAACTAAATAACTAAATAACTAAATAACTAAATAACTAAATAACTAAATAACTAAATAACTAAATAACTAAATAACTAAATAACTAAATAACTAAATAACTAAATAACTAAATAACTAAATAACTAAATAACTAAATAACTAAATAACTAAATAACTAAATAACTAAATAACTAAATAACTAAATAACTAAATAACTAAATAACTAAATAACTAAATAACTAAATAACTAAATAACTAAATAACTAAATAACTAAATAACTAAATAACTAAATAACTAAATAACTAAATAACTAAATAACTAAATAACTAAATAACTAAATAACTAAATAACTAAATAACTAAATAACTAAATAACTAAATAACTAAATAACTAAATAACTAAATAACTAAATAACTAAATAACTAAATAACTAAATAACTAAATAACTAAATAACTAAATAACTAAATAACTAAATAACTAAATAACTAAATAACTAAATAACTAAATAACTAAATAACTAAATAACTAAATAACTAAATAACTAAATAACTAAATAACTAAATAACTAAATAACTAAATAACTAAATAACTAAATAACTAAATAACTAAATAACTAAATAACTAAATAACTAAATAACTAAATAACTAAATAACTAAATAACTAAATAACTAAATAACTAAATAACTAAATAACTAAATAACTAAATAACTAAATAACTAAATAACTAAATAACTAAATAACTAAATAACTAAATAACTAAATAACTAAATAACTAAATAACTAAATAACTAAATAACTAAATAACTAAATAACTAAATAACTAAATAACTAAATAACTAAATAACTAAATAACTAAATAACTAAATAACTAAATAACTAAATAACTAAATAACTAAATAACTAAATAACTAAATAACTAAATAACTAAATAACTAAATAACTAAATAACTAAATAACTAAATAACTAAATAACTAAATAACTAAATAACTAAATAACTAAATAACTAAATAACTAAATAACTAAATAACTAAATAACTAAATAACTAAATAACTAAATAACTAAATAACTAAATAACTAAATAACTAAATAACTAAATAACTAAATAACTAAATAACTAAATAACTAAATAACTAAATAACTAAATAACTAAATAACTAAATAACTAAATAACTAAATAACTAAATAACTAAATAACTAAATAACTAAATAACTAAATAACTAAATAACTAAATAACTAAATAACTAAATAACTAAATAACTAAATAACTAAATAACTAAATAACTAAATAACTAAATAACTAAATAACTAAATAACTAAATAACTAAATAACTAAATAACTAAATAACTAAATAACTAAATAACTAAATAACTAAATAACTAAATAACTAAATAACTAAATAACTAAATAACTAAATAACTAAATAACTAAATAACTAAATAACTAAATAACTAAATAACTAAATAACTAAATAACTAAATAACTAAATAACTAAATAACTAAATAACTAAATAACTAAATAACTAAATAACTAAATAACTAAATAACTAAATAACTAAATAACTAAATAACTAAATAACTAAATAACTAAATAACTAAATAACTAAATAACTAAATAACTAAATAACTAAATAACTAAATAACTAAATAACTAAATAACTAAATAACTAAATAACTAAATAACTAAATAACTAAATAACTAAATAACTAAATAACTAAATAACTAAATAACTAAATAACTAAATAACTAAATAACTAAATAACTAAATAACTAAATAACTAAATAACTAAATAACTAAATAACTAAATAACTAAATAACTAAATAACTAAATAACTAAATAACTAAATAACTAAATAACTAAATAACTAAATAACTAAATAACTAAATAACTAAATAACTAAATAACTAAATAACTAAATAACTAAATAACTAAATAACTAAATAACTAAATAACTAAATAACTAAATAACTAAATAACTAAATAACTAAATAACTAAATAACTAAATAACTAAATAACTAAATAACTAAATAACTAAATAACTAAATAACTAAATAACTAAATAACTAAATAACTAAATAACTAAATAACTAAATAACTAAATAACTAAATAACTAAATAACTAAATAACTAAATAACTAAATAACTAAATAACTAAATAACTAAATAACTAAATAACTAAATAACTAAATAACTAAATAACTAAATAACTAAATAACTAAATAACTAAATAACTAAATAACTAAATAACTAAATAACTAAATAACTAAATAACTAAATAACTAAATAACTAAATAACTAAATAACTAAATAACTAAATAACTAAATAACTAAATAACTAAATAACTAAATAACTAAATAACTAAATAACTAAATAACTAAATAACTAAATAACTAAATAACTAAATAACTAAATAACTAAATAACTAAATAACTAAATAACTAAATAACTAAATAACTAAATAACTAAATAACTAAATAACTAAATAACTAAATAACTAAATAACTAAATAACTAAATAACTAAATAACTAAATAACTAAATAACTAAATAACTAAATAACTAAATAACTAAATAACTAAATAACTAAATAACTAAATAACTAAATAACTAAATAACTAAATAACTAAATAACTAAATAACTAAATAACTAAATAACTAAATAACTAAATAACTAAATAACTAAATAACTAAATAACTAAATAACTAAATAACTAAATAACTAAATAACTAAATAACTAAATAACTAAATAACTAAATAACTAAATAACTAAATAACTAAATAACTAAATAACTAAATAACTAAATAACTAAATAACTAAATAACTAAATAACTAAATAACTAAATAACTAAATAACTAAATAACTAAATAACTAAATAACTAAATAACTAAATAACTAAATAACTAAATAACTAAATAACTAAATAACTAAATAACTAAATAACTAAATAACTAAATAACTAAATAACTAAATAACTAAATAACTAAATAACTAAATAACTAAATAACTAAATAACTAAATAACTAAATAACTAAATAACTAAATAACTAAATAACTAAATAACTAAATAACTAAATAACTAAATAACTAAATAACTAAATAACTAAATAACTAAATAACTAAATAACTAAATAACTAAATAACTAAATAACTAAATAACTAAATAACTAAATAACTAAATAACTAAATAACTAAATAACTAAATAACTAAATAACTAAATAACTAAATAACTAAATAACTAAATAACTAAATAACTAAATAACTAAATAACTAAATAACTAAATAACTAAATAACTAAATAACTAAATAACTAAATAACTAAATAACTAAATAACTAAATAACTAAATAACTAAATAACTAAATAACTAAATAACTAAATAACTAAATAACTAAATAACTAAATAACTAAATAACTAAATAACTAAATAACTAAATAACTAAATAACTAAATAACTAAATAACTAAATAACTAAATAACTAAATAACTAAATAACTAAATAACTAAATAACTAAATAACTAAATAACTAAATAACTAAATAACTAAATAACTAAATAACTAAATAACTAAATAACTAAATAACTAAATAACTAAATAACTAAATAACTAAATAACTAAATAACTAAATAACTAAATAACTAAATAACTAAATAACTAAATAACTAAATAACTAAATAACTAAATAACTAAATAACTAAATAACTAAATAACTAAATAACTAAATAACTAAATAACTAAATAACTAAATAACTAAATAACTAAATAACTAAATAACTAAATAACTAAATAACTAAATAACTAAATAACTAAATAACTAAATAACTAAATAACTAAATAACTAAATAACTAAATAACTAAATAACTAAATAACTAAATAACTAAATAACTAAATAACTAAATAACTAAATAACTAAATAACTAAATAACTAAATAACTAAATAACTAAATAACTAAATAACTAAATAACTAAATAACTAAATAACTAAATAACTAAATAACTAAATAACTAAATAACTAAATAACTAAATAACTAAATAACTAAATAACTAAATAACTAAATAACTAAATAACTAAATAACTAAATAACTAAATAACTAAATAACTAAATAACTAAATAACTAAATAACTAAATAACTAAATAACTAAATAACTAAATAACTAAATAACTAAATAACTAAATAACTAAATAACTAAATAACTAAATAACTAAATAACTAAATAACTAAATAACTAAATAACTAAATAACTAAATAACTAAATAACTAAATAACTAAATAACTAAATAACTAAATAACTAAATAACTAAATAACTAAATAACTAAATAACTAAATAACTAAATAACTAAATAACTAAATAACTAAATAACTAAATAACTAAATAACTAAATAACTAAATAACTAAATAACTAAATAACTAAATAACTAAATAACTAAATAACTAAATAACTAAATAACTAAATAACTAAATAACTAAATAACTAAATAACTAAATAACTAAATAACTAAATAACTAAATAACTAAATAACTAAATAACTAAATAACTAAATAACTAAATAACTAAATAACTAAATAACTAAATAACTAAATAACTAAATAACTAAATAACTAAATAACTAAATAACTAAATAACTAAATAACTAAATAACTAAATAACTAAATAACTAAATAACTAAATAACTAAATAACTAAATAACTAAATAACTAAATAACTAAATAACTAAATAACTAAATAACTAAATAACTAAATAACTAAATAACTAAATAACTAAATAACTAAATAACTAAATAACTAAATAACTAAATAACTAAATAACTAAATAACTAAATAACTAAATAACTAAATAACTAAATAACTAAATAACTAAATAACTAAATAACTAAATAACTAAATAACTAAATAACTAAATAACTAAATAACTAAATAACTAAATAACTAAATAACTAAATAACTAAATAACTAAATAACTAAATAACTAAATAACTAAATAACTAAATAACTAAATAACTAAATAACTAAATAACTAAATAACTAAATAACTAAATAACTAAATAACTAAATAACTAAATAACTAAATAACTAAATAACTAAATAACTAAATAACTAAATAACTAAATAACTAAATAACTAAATAACTAAATAACTAAATAACTAAATAACTAAATAACTAAATAACTAAATAACTAAATAACTAAATAACTAAATAACTAAATAACTAAATAACTAAATAACTAAATAACTAAATAACTAAATAACTAAATAACTAAATAACTAAATAACTAAATAACTAAATAACTAAATAACTAAATAACTAAATAACTAAATAACTAAATAACTAAATAACTAAATAACTAAATAACTAAATAACTAAATAACTAAATAACTAAATAACTAAATAACTAAATAACTAAATAACTAAATAACTAAATAACTAAATAACTAAATAACTAAATAACTAAATAACTAAATAACTAAATAACTAAATAACTAAATAACTAAATAACTAAATAACTAAATAACTAAATAACTAAATAACTAAATAACTAAATAACTAAATAACTAAATAACTAAATAACTAAATAACTAAATAACTAAATAACTAAATAACTAAATAACTAAATAACTAAATAACTAAATAACTAAATAACTAAATAACTAAATAACTAAATAACTAAATAACTAAATAACTAAATAACTAAATAACTAAATAACTAAATAACTAAATAACTAAATAACTAAATAACTAAATAACTAAATAACTAAATAACTAAATAACTAAATAACTAAATAACTAAATAACTAAATAACTAAATAACTAAATAACTAAATAACTAAATAACTAAATAACTAAATAACTAAATAACTAAATAACTAAATAACTAAATAACTAAATAACTAAATAACTAAATAACTAAATAATCTAAATAACTAAATAACTAAATAACTAAATAACTAAATAACTAAATAACTAAATAACTAAATAACTAAATAACTAAATAACTAAATAACTAAATAACTAAATAACTAAATAACTAAATAACTAAATAACTAAATAACTAAATAACTAAATAACTAAATAACTAAATAACTAAATAACTAAATAACTAAATAACTAAATAACTAAATAACTAAATAACTAAATAACTAAATAACTAAATAACTAAATAACTAAATAACTAAATAACTAAATAACTAAATAACTAAATAACTAAATAACTAAATAACTAAATAACTAAATAACTAAATAACTAAATAACTAAATAACTAAATAACTAAATAACTAAATAACTAAATAACTAAATAACTAAATAACTAAATAACTAAATAACTAAATAACTAAATAACTAAATAACTAAATAACTAAATAACTAAATAACTAAATAACTAAATAACTAAATAACTAAATAACTAATAACTAAATAACTAAATAACTAAATAACTAAATAATATAACTAAATACTAAATAACTAAATTAACTAAATAACTAAATAACTAAATAACTAAATAACTAAATAACTAAATAACTAAATAACTAAATAACTAAATAACTAAATAACTAAATAACTAAATAACTAAATAACTAAATAACTAAATAACTAAATAACTAAATAACTAAATAACTAAATAACTAAATAACTAAAATAACTAACATAACTAAATAACTAAATAACTAAATAACTAAATAACTAAATAACTAACTAAACTAAATAACTAAATAACTAAATAACTAAATAACTAAATAACTAAATAACTAAATAACTAAATAACTAAATAACTAAATAACTAAATAACTAAATAACTAAATAACTAAATAACTAAATAAATAATAACTAAATAACTAAATAACTAAATAACTAAATAACTAAATAACTAAATAACTAAATAACTAAATAACTAAATAACTAAATAACTAAATAACTAAATAACTAAATAACTAAATAACTAAATAACTAAATAACTAAATAACTAAATAACTAAATAACTAAATAACTAAATAACTAAATAACTAAATAACTAAATAACTAAATAACTAAATAACTAAATAACTAAATAACTAAATAACTAAATAACTAAATAACTAAATAACTAAATAACTAAATAACTAAATAACTAAATAACTAAATAACTAAATAACTAAATAACTAATAACTAAATAACTAAATAACTAAATAACTAAATAACTAAATAACTAAATAACTAAATAACTAAATAACTAAATAACTAAATAACTAAATAACTAAATAACTAAATAACTAAATAACTAAATAACTAAATAACTAAATAACTAAATAACTAAATAACTAAATAACTAAATAACTAAATAACTAAATAACTAAATAACTAAATAACTAAATAACTAAATAACTAAATAACTAAATAACTAAATAACTAAATAACTAAATAACTAAATAACTAAATAACTAAATAACTAAATAACTAAATAACTAAATAACTAAATAACTAAATAACTAAATAACTAAATAACTAAATAACTAAATAACTAAATAACTAAATAACTAAATAACTAAATAACTAAATAACTAAATAACTAAATAACTAAATAACTAAATAACTAAATAACTAAATAACTAAATAACTAAATAACTAAATAACTAAATAACTAAATAACTAAATAACTAAATAACTAAATAACTAAATAACTAAATAACTAAATAACTAAATAACTAAATAACTAAATAACTAAATAACTAAATAACTAAATAACTAAATAACTAAATAACTAAATAACTAAATAACTAAATAACTAAATAACTAAATAACTAAATAACTAAATAACTAAATAACTAAATAACTAAATAACTAAATAACTAAATAACTAAATAACTAAATAACTAAATAACTAAATAACTAAATAACTAAATAACTAAATAACTAAATAACTAAATAACTAAATAACTAAATAACTAAATAACTAAATAACTAAATAACTAAATAACTAAATAACTAAATAACTAAATAACTAAATAACTAAATAACTAAATAACTAAATAACTAAATAACTAAATAACTAAATAACTAAATAACTAAATAACTAAATAACTAAATAACTAAATAACTAAATAACTAAATAACTAAATAACTAAATAACTAAATAACTAAATAACTAAATAACTAAATAACTAAATAACTAAATCTAAATAAATAACTAAATAACTAAATAACTAAATAACTAAATAACTAAATAACTAAATAACTAAATAACTAAATAACTAAATAACTAAATAACTAAATAACTAAATAACTAAATAACTAAATAACTAAATAACTAAATAACTAAATAACTAAATAACTAAATAACTAAATAACTAAATAACTAAATAACTAAATAACTAAATAACTAAATAACTAAATAACTAAATAACTAAATAACTAAATAACTAAATAACTAAATAACTAAATAACTAAATAACTAAATAACTAAATAACTAAATAACTAAATAACTAAATAACTAAATAACTAAATAACTAAATAACTAAATAACTAAATAACTAAATAACTAAATAACTAAATAACTATAAATAACTAAATAACTAAATAACTAAATAACTAAATAACTAAATAACTAAATAACTAAATAACTAAATAACTAAATAACTAAATAACTAAATAACTAAATAACTAAATAACTAAATAACTAAATAACTAAATAACTAAATAACTAAATAACTAAATAACTAAATAACTAAATAACTAAATAACTAAATAACTAAATAACTAAATAACTAAATAACTAATAACTAAATAACTAAATAACTAAATAACTAAATAACTAAATAACTAAATAACTAAATAACTAAATAACTAAATAACTAAATAACTAAATAACTAAATAACTAAATAACTAAATAACTAAATAACTAAATAACTAAATAACTAAATAACTAAATAACTAAATAACTAAATAACTAAATAACTAAATAACTAAATAACTAAATAACTAAATAACTAAATAACTAAATAACTAAATAACTAAATAACTAAATAACTAAATAACTAAATAACTAAATAACTAAATAACTAAATAACTAAATAACTAAATAAATAACTAAATAACTAAATAACTAAATAACTAAATAACTAAATAACTAAATAACTAAATAACTAAATAACTAAATAACTAAATAACTAAATAACTAAATAACTAAATAACTAAATAACTAAATAACTAAATAACTAAATAACTAAATAACTAAATAACTAAATAACTAAATAACTAAATAACTAAATAACTAAATAACTAAATAACTAAATAACTAAATAACTAAATAACTAAATAACTAAATAACTAAATAACTAAATAACTAAATAACTAAATAACTAAATAACTAAATAACTAAATAACTAAATAACTAAATAACTAAATAACTAAATAACTAAATAACTAATAACTAAATAACTAAATAACTAAATAACTAAATAACTAAATAACTAAATAACTAAATAACTAAATAACTAAATAATAAATAACTAAATAACTAAATAACTAAATAACTAATACTAAATAACTAAATACTAATAACTAAATAACTAAATAACTAAATAACTAAATAACTAATAACTAAATAACTAAATAACTAAATAACTAAATAACTAAATAACTAAATAACTAAATAACTAAATAACTAAATAACTAAATAACTAAATAACTAAATAACTAAATAACTAAATAACTAAATACCTAAATACTAAATAACTAAATAACTAAATAACTAAATAACTAAATAACTAAATAACTAAATAACTAAATAACTAAATAACTAAATAACTAAATAACTAAATAACTAAATAACTAAATAACTAAATAACTAAATAACTAAATAACTAAATAACTAAATAACTAAATAACTAAATAACTAAATAACTAAATAACTAAATAACTAAATAACTAAATAACTAAATAACTAAATAACTAAATAACTAAATAACTAAATAACTAAATAACTAAATAACTAAATAACTAAATAACTAAATAACTAAATAACTAAATAACTAAATAACTAAATAACTAAATAACTAAATAACTAAATAACTAAATAAACTAAATAACTAAATAACTAAATAACTAAATAACTAAATAACTAAATAACTAAATAACTAAATAACTAAATACTAAATAACTAAATAACTAAATAACTAAATAACTAAATAACTAAATAACTAAATAACTAAATAACTAAATAACTAAATAACTAAATAACTTAAATAACTAAATAACTAATAATAACTAAATAACTAAATAACTAAATAACTAAATAACTAAATAACTAATAACTAAATAACTAAATAACTAAATAACTAAATAACTAAATAACTAAATAACTAAATAACTAATAACTAAATAACTAAATAACTAAATAACTAAATAACTAATAACTAAATAACTAAATAACTAAATAACTAAATAACTAAATAACTAAATAACTAAATAACTAAATAACTAAATAACTAAATAACTAATAACTAAATAACTAAATAACTAAATAACTAAATAACTAAATAACTAAATAACTAAATAACTAAATAAACTAAATAACTAAATAACTAAATAACTAAATAACTAAATAACTAAATAACTAAATAACTAAATAACTAAATAACTAAATAACTAAATAACTAAATAACTAAAAAACTAAATAACTAAATAACTAACTAAATAACTAAATAACTAAATAACTAAATAACTAAATAACTAAATAACTAAATAACTAAATAACTAAATAACTAAATAACTAAATAACTAAATAACTAAATAACTAAATAACTAAATAACTAAATAACTAAATAACTAAATAACTAAATAACTAAATAACTAAATAACTAAATAACTAAATAACTAAATAACTAAATAATACTAAATAACTAAATAACTAAATAACTAAATAACTAAATAACTAAATAACTAAATAACTAAATAACTAAATAACTAAATAACTAAATAACTAAATAACTAAATAACTAAATAACTAAATAACTAAATAACTAAATAACTAAATAACTAAATAACTAAATAACTAAATAACTAAATAACTAAATAACTAAATAACTAAATAACTAAATAACTAAATAACTAAATAACTAAATAACTAAATAACTAAATAACTAAATAACTAAATAACTAAATAACTAATTAACTAAATAACTAAATAACTTAAATTACTAATAACTAAATAACTAAATTACTAAATAACTAAATAACTAAATAACTAAATAACTTAATAACTAAATAACTAAATAACTAAATAACTAAATAACTAAATAACTAAATAACTAAATAACTAAATAACTAAATAACTAAATAACTAAATAACTAAATAACTAAATAACTAAATAACTAAATAACTAAATAACTAAATAACTAAATAACTAAATAACTAAATAAACTAATAACTAAATAACTAAATAACTAAATAACTAAATAACTAAATAACTAATACTAAATAACTAAATAACTAAATAACTAAATAACTAAATAACTAAATTACTAATAACTAAATAACTAAATAACTAAATAACTAAATACTAAATAACTAAATAACTAAATAACTAAATAACTAAATAACTAAATAACTAAATAACTAAATAACTAAATAACTAAATAACTAAATAACTAAATAACTAAATAACTAAATAACTAAATAACTAAATAACTAAATAACTAAATAACTAAATAACTAAATAACTAAATAACTAAATAACTAAATAACTAAATAACTAAATAACTAAATAACTAAATAACTAAATAACTAAATAACTAAATAACTAAATAACTAAATAACTAAATAACAAACTAAATAACTAAATAACTAAATAACTAAATAACTAAATAACTAAATAACTAAAATACTAAATAACTAAATAACTAAATAACTAAATAACTAAATAACTAAATAACTAAATAACTAAATAACTAAATAACTAAATAACTAAATAACTAAATAACTAAATAACTAAATAACTAAATAACTAAATAACTAAATAACTAAATAACTAAATAACTAAAAACTAAATAACTAAATAACTAAATAACTAAATAACTAAATAACTAAATAACTAAATAACTAAATACTAAATAACTAAATAACTAAATAACTAATAACTAACTAAAAACTAATTAACTAAATAACTAAATAACTAAATAACTAAATAACTAAATAACTAAATAACTAAATAACTAAATAACATAACTAAATAACTAAATAACTAAATAACTAAATAACTAAATAACTAAATAACTAAATAACTAAAAAACTAAATAACTAAATAACAAAAAACTAAATAACTAAATAACTAAATAACTAAATAACTAAATAACTAAATACTAAATAACTAAATAACTAAATAACTAAAACTAAATAACTAAATAACTAAATAACTAAATAACTAAATAACTAAATAACTAAATAACTAAATAACTAAATAACTAAATAACTAAATAACTAAATAACTAATAACTAAATAACTAAATAACTAAATAACTAAATAACTAAATAACTAAATAACTAAATAACTAAAATAAAACTAAATAACTAAATAACTAAATAACTAAATAACTAAATAACTAAATAACTAAATAACTAAATAACTAAATAACTAAATAACTAAATAACTAAATAACTAAATAACTAAATAACTAAATAACTAAATAACTAAATAAACTAAATAACTAAATAACTAAATAACTAAATAACTAAATAACTAAATAACTAAATAACTAATAACTAAATAACTAATAAACTAAATAACTAAATAACTAAATAACTAAATAACTAAATAACTAAATAACTAAATAACTAAATAACTAAATAACTAAATAACTAAATAACTAAATAACTAAATAACTAAATAACTAAATAACTAAATAACTAAATAACTAAATAACTAAATAACTAATAACTAAATAACTAAATAACTAAATAACTAAATAACTAAATAACTAAATAACTAAATAACTAAAAACTAAATAACTAAATAACTAAATAACTAAATAACTAAATAACTAAATAACTAAATAACTAAATAACTAAATAACTAAATAACTAAATAACTAAAAACTAATAACTAAATAACTAAATAACTAAATAACTAAATAACTAAATAACTAAATAACTAAATAACTAAATAACTAAATAACTAAATAACTAAATAACTAAATAACTAAATAACTAAATAACTAAATAACTAAATAACTAAATAACTAAATAACTAAATAACTAAATAACTAAATAACTAAATAACTAAATAACTAAATAACTAAATAACTAAATAACTAAATAACTAAATAACTAAATAACTAAATAACTAATAACTAAATAACTAAATAACTAATAACTAAATAACTAAATAACTAAATAACTAAATAACTAAATAACTAAATAACTAAATAACTAAATAACTAAATAACTAATAACTAAATAACTAAATAACTAAATAACTAAATAACTAAATAACTAAATAACTAAATAACTAAATAACTAAATAACTAAATAACTAAATAACTAAATAACTAAATAACTAAATAACTAAATAACTAAATACTAAATAACTAAATAACTAAATAACTAAATAACTAAATAACTAATAACTAAATAACTAAATAACTAAATAACTAAATAACTAAATAACTAAATAACTAAATAACTAAATAACTAAATAACTTAAATAACTAATAACTAAATAACTAAATAACTAAATAACAAATAACTAAATAACTAAATAACTAAATAACTAAATAACTAAATAACTAAATAACTAAATAACTAAATAACTAAATAACTAAATAACTAAAATAACTAAATAACTAAATAACTAAATAACTAAATAACTAAATAACTAAATAACTAAATAACTAAATAACTAAATAAACTAAATAACTAAATAACTAAATAACTAAATAACTAAATAACTAAATAACTAAATAACTAAATAACTAAATAACTAAATAACTAAATAACTAAATAACTAAATAACTAAATAACTAAATAACTAAATAACTAAATAACTAAAAACTAAATAACTAAATAACTAAATAACTAAATAACTAAAATAACTAAATAACTAAATAACTAAATAACTAAATAACTAAATAACTAAATAACTAAATAACTAAATAACTAAATAACTAAATAACTAAATAACTAAATTAACTAAATAACTAAATAACTAAATAACTAAATAACTAAATACTAAATAACTAAATAACTAAATAACTAAATAACTAAATAACTAAATAACTAAATAACTAAATAACTAAATAACTAAATAACTAAATAACTAAATAACTAAATAAACTAAATAACTAAATAACTAAATAACTAAATAACTAAATAACTAAATAACTAAATAACTAAATAACTAAATAACTAAATAACTAAATAACTAAATAACTAAATAACTAAATAACTAAATAACTAAATAACTAAATAACTAAATAACTAAATAACTAAATAACTAAATAACTAAATAACTAAATAACTAAATAACTAAATAACTAAATAACTAAATAACTAAATAACTAAATAACTAAATAAACTAAATAACTAAATAACTAAATAACTAAATAACTAAATAACTAAATAACTAAATAACTAAATAACTAAATAACTAAATAACTAAATAACTAAATAACTAATAACTAAATAACTAAATAACTAAATAACTAAATAACTAAATAACTAAATAACTAAATAAACTAAATAAAACTAAATAACTAAATAACTAAATAACTAAATAACTAAATAACTAAATAACTAAATAACTAAATAACTAAATAACTAAATAACTAAATAACTAATAACTAAATAACTAAATAACTAAATAACTAAATAACTAAATAACTAAATAACTAAATAACTAAATAAACTAAATAACTAAATAACTAAATAACTAAATAACTAAATAACTAAATAACTAAATAACTAAATAACTAAATAACTAAAAATAACTAAATAACTAAATAACTAAATAACTAAATAACTAAATAACTAAATAACTAAATAACTAAATAACTAAATAACTAAATAACTAAATAACTAAATAACTAAATAACTAAATAACTAAATAACTAAATAACTAAATAACTAAATAACTAAATAACTAAATAACTAAATAACTAAATAACTAAATAACTAATAACTAAATAACTAAATAACTAAATAACTAAATAACTAAATAACTAAATAACTAAATAACTAAATAACTAAATAACTAAATAACTAAATAAACTAAATAACTAAATAACTAAATAACTAAATAACTAAATAACTAAATAACTAAATAACTAAATAACTAAATAACTAAATAACTAAATAACTAAATAACTAAATAACTAATAACTAAATAACTAAATAACTAAATAACTAAATAACTAAATAACTAAATAACTAAATAACTAAATAACTAAATAACTAAATAACTAAATAACTAATTAACTAAATAACTAAATAACTAAATAACTAAATAACTAAATAACTAAATAACTAAATAACTAAATAACTAAATAACTAAATAACTAAATACTAAATAACTAAATAACTAAATAACTAAATAACTAAATAACCTAAATAACTAAATAACTAAATAACTAATAACTAAATAACTAAATAACTAAATAACTAAATAACTAAATAACTAAATAACTAAATAACTAAATAACTAAATAACTAAATAACTAAATAACTAAATAACTAAATAACTAAATAACTAAATAACTAAATAACTAAATAACTAAATAACTAAATAACTAAATAACTAAATAACTAAATAACTAAATAACTAAATAACTAAATAACCTAAATAACTAAATAACTAAATAACTAAATAACTAAATAACTAAATAACTAAATAACTAAATAACTAAATACACTAAATAACTAAATAACTAAATAACTAAATAACTAAATAACTAATAACTAATAACTAAATAACTAAATAACTAAATAACTAAATAACTAAATAACTAAATAACTAAATAACTAAATAACTAAATAACTAAATAACTAAATAACTAAATACTAAAACTAAATAACTAAATAACTAAATAACTAAATAACTAATAACTAAATAACTAAATAACTAAATAACTAAATAACTAAATAACTAAATAACTAAATAACTAAATAACTAAATAACCTAAATAACTAAATAACTAAATAACTAAATAACTAAATAACTAAATAACTAAATAACTAAATAACTAAATAACTAAATAACTAAATAACTAAATAACTAAATAACTAAATAACTAAAATAACTAAATAACTAAATAACTAAATAACTAAATAACTAAATAACTAAATAACTAAATAACTAAATAACTAAATAACTAAATAACTAAATAACAAATAACTAAATAACTAAATAACTAAATAACTAAATAACTAAATAACTAAATAACTAAATAACTAAATAACTAAATAACTAAATAACTAAATAACTAAATAACTAAATTAACTGAAATAACTAAATAACTAAATAACTAAATAACTAAATAACTAAATAACTAAATAACTAAATAACTAAATAACTAAATAACTAAATAACTAAATAACTAAATAACTAAATAACTAAATAACTAAATAACTAAATAACTAAATAACTAAATAACTAAATAACTAAATAACTAAATAACTAAATAACTAAATAACTAAATAACTAAATAACTAAATAACTAAATAACTAAATAACTAAATAACTAAATAACTAAATAACTAAATAACTAAATAACTAAATAACTAAATAACTAATAACTAAATAACTAAATAACTAAATAACTAAATAACTAAATAACTAAATAACTAAATAACTAAATAACTAAATAACTAAATAACTAAATAACTAAATAACTAAATAACTAAATAACTATAACTAAATAACTAAATAACTAAATAACTAAATAACTAAATAACTAAATAACTAAATAACTAAATAACTAAATAACTAAATAACTAATAACTAAATAACTAAATAACTAAATAACTAAATAACTAATAAACTAAATAACTAAATAACTAAATAACTAAATAACTAAATAACTAAATAACTAAATAACTAAATAACTAAATAACTAAATAACTAAATAACTAAATAACTAAATAACTAAATAACTAAATAACTAAATAACTAAATAACTAAATAACTAAATAACTAAATAACTAAATAACTAAATAACTAAATAACTAAATAACTAAACTAACTAATAACTAAATAACTAAATAACTAAATAACTAAATAACTAAATAACTAAATAA
This sequence comes from Nebria salina, assembly GCA_944039245.1. Taxonomy (NCBI): domain Eukaryota; kingdom Metazoa; phylum Arthropoda; class Insecta; order Coleoptera; family Carabidae; genus Nebria; species Nebria salina. The sequence continues at coordinate 162,250 of CALUEK010000207.1, forward strand.
CTAAATAACTAAATAACTAACTAAATAACTAAATAACTAAATAACTAAATAACTAAATAACTAAATAACTAAATAACTAAATAACTAAATAACTAAATAACTAAATAACTAATAACTAAATAACTAAATAACTAAATAACCTAAATAACTAAATAACTAAATAACTAAATAACTAAATAACTAAATAACTAAATAACTAAATAACTAAATAACTAAATAACTAAATAACTAAAATAATAACTAAATAACTAATACTAAATAACTAAATAACTAAATAACTAAATAACTAAATAACTAAATAACTAAATAACTAAATAACTAAATAACTAAATAACTAAATAACTAAATAACTAAATAACTAAATAACTAAATAACTAAATAACTAAATAACTAAATAACTAAATAACTAAATAACTAAATAACTAAATAACTAAATAACTAAATAACTAAATAACTAAATAACTAAATAACTAAATAACTAAATAACTAAATAACTAAATAACTAAAAAACTAAATAACTAAATAACTAAATAACTAAATAACTAAATAACTAAATAACTAAATAACTAAATAACTAAATAACTAAATAACTAAATAACTAAATACTAACTAACTAATAACTAAATAACTAAATAACTAAATAACTAAATAACTAAATAACTAAATAACTAAATAAAAACTAAATAACTAAATAACTAAATAACTAAATAACTAAATAACTAAATAACTAAATAACTAAATAACTAAATAACTAAATAACTAAATAACTAAATAACTAAATAACTAAATAACTAAATAACTAAATAACTAAATAACTAAATAACTAAATAACTAAATAACTAAATAACTAAATAACTAAATAACTAAATAACTAAATAACTAATAAAACTAAATAACTAAATAACTAAATAACTAAATAACTAAATAACTAAATAACTAAATAACTAAATAACTAAATAACTAAATAACTAAATAACTAAATAACTAAAATAACTAAATAACTAAATAACTAAATAACTAAATAACTAAATAACTAAATAACTAAATAACTAAATAACTAAATAACTAAATAACTAAATAACTAAATAACTAAATAACTAAATAACTAAATAACTAAATAACTAAATAACTAAATAACTAAATAACTAAATAACTAAATAACTAAATAACTAAATAACTAAATAACTAAATAACTAAATAACTAAATAACTAAATAACTAAATAACTAAATAACTAAATAACTAAATAACTAAATAACTAAATAACTAAATAACTAAATAACTAAATAACTAAATAACTAAATAACTAAATAACTAAATAACTAAATAACTAAATAACTAAATAACTAAATAACTAAATAACTAAATAACTAAATAACTAAATAACTAAATAACTAAATAACTAAATAACTAAATAACTAAATAACTAAATAACTAAATAACTAAATAACTAAATAACTAAATAACTAAATAACTAAATAACTAAATAACTAAATAACTAAATAACTAAATAACTAAATAACTAAATAACTAAATAACTAAATAACTAAATAACTAAATAACTAAATAACTAAATAACTAAATAACTAAATAACTAAATAACTAAATAACTAAATAACTAAATAACTAAATAACTAAATAACTAAATAACTAAATAACTAAATAACTAAATAACTAAATAACTAAATAACTAAATAACTAAATAACTAAATAACTAAATAACTAAATAACTAAATAACTAAATAACTAAATAACTAAATAACTAAATAACTAAATAACTAAATAACTAAATAACTAAATAACTAAATAACTAAATAACTAAATAACTAAATAACTAAATAACTAAATAACTAAATAACTAAATAACTAAATAACTAAATAACTAAATAACTAAATAACTAAATAACTAAATAACTAAATAACTAAATAACTAAATAACTAAATAACTAAATAACTAAATAACTAAATAACTAAATAACTAAATAACTAAATAACTAAATAACTAAATAACTAAATAACTAAATAACTAAATAACTAAATAACTAAATAACTAAATAACTAAATAACTAAATAACTAAATAACTAAATAACTAAATAACTAAATAACTAAATAACTAAATAACTAAATAACTAAATAACTAAATAACTAAATAACTAAATAACTAAATAACTAAATAACTAAATAACTAAATAACTAAATAACTAAATAACTAAATAACTAAATAACTAAATAACTAAATAACTAAATAACTAAATAACTAAATAACTAAATAACTAAATAACTAAATAACTAAATAACTAAATAACTAAATAACTAAATAACTAAATAACTAAATAACTAAATAACTAAATAACTAAATAACTAAATAACTAAATAACTAAATAACTAAATAACTAAATAACTAAATAACTAAATAACTAAATAACTAAATAACTAAATAACTAAATAACTAAATAACTAAATAACTAAATAACTAAATAACTAAATAACTAAATAACTAAATAACTAAATAACTAAATAACTAAATAACTAAATAACTAAATAACTAAATAACTAAATAACTAAATAACTAAATAACTAAATAACTAAATAACTAAATAACTAAATAACTAAATAACTAAATAACTAAATAACTAAATAACTAAATAACTAAATAACTAAATAACTAAATAACTAAATAACTAAATAACTAAATAACTAAATAACTAAATAACTAAATAACTAAATAACTAAATAACTAAATAACTAAATAACTAAATAACTAAATAACTAAATAACTAAATAACTAAATAACTAAATAACTAAATAACTAAATAACTAAATAACTAAATAACTAAATAACTAAATAACTAAATAACTAAATAACTAAATAACTAAATAACTAAATAACTAAATAACTAAATAACTAAATAACTAAATAACTAAATAACTAAATAACTAAATAACTAAATAACTAAATAACTAAATAACTAAATAACTAAATAACTAAATAACTAAATAACTAAATAACTAAATAACTAAATAACTAAATAACTAAATAACTAAATAACTAAATAACTAAATAACTAAATAACTAAATAACTAAATAACTAAATAACTAAATAACTAAATAACTAAATAACTAAATAACTAAATAACTAAATAACTAAATAACTAAATAACTAAATAACTAAATAACTAAATAACTAAATAACTAAATAACTAAATAACTAAATAACTAAATAACTAAATAACTAAATAACTAAATAACTAAATAACTAAATAACTAAATAACTAAATAACTAAATAACTAAATAACTAAATAACTAAATAACTAAATAACTAAATAACTAAATAACTAAATAACTAAATAACTAAATAACTAAATAACTAAATAACTAAATAACTAAATAACTAAATAACTAAATAACTAAATAACTAAATAACTAAATAACTAAATAACTAAATAACTAAATAACTAAATAACTAAATAACTAAATAACTAAATAACTAAATAACTAAATAACTAAATAACTAAATAACTAAATAACTAAATAACTAAATAACTAAATAACTAAATAACTAAATAACTAAATAACTAAATAACTAAATAACTAAATAACTAAATAACTAAATAACTAAATAACTAAATAACTAAATAACTAAATAACTAAATAACTAAATAACTAAATAACTAAATAACTAAATAACTAAATAACTAAATAACTAAATAACTAAATAACTAAATAACTAAATAACTAAATAACTAAATAACTAAATAACTAAATAACTAAATAACTAAATAACTAAATAACTAAATAACTAAATAACTAAATAACTAAATAACTAAATAACTAAATAACTAAATAACTAAATAACTAAATAACTAAATAACTAAATAACTAAATAACTAAATAACTAAATAACTAAATAACTAAATAACTAAATAACTAAATAACTAAATAACTAAATAACTAAATAACTAAATAACTAAATAACTAAATAACTAAATAACTAAATAACTAAATAACTAAATAACTAAATAACTAAATAACTAAATAACTAAATAACTAAATAACTAAATAACTAAATAACTAAATAACTAAATAACTAAATAACTAAATAACTAAATAACTAAATAACTAAATAACTAAATAACTAAATAACTAAATAACTAAATAACTAAATAACTAAATAACTAAATAACTAAATAACTAAATAACTAAATAACTAAATAACTAAATAACTAAATAACTAAATAACTAAATAACTAAATAACTAAATAACTAAATAACTAAATAACTAAATAACTAAATAACTAAATAACTAAATAACTAAATAACTAAATAACTAAATAACTAAATAACTAAATAACTAAATAACTAAATAACTAAATAACTAAATAACTAAATAACTAAATAACTAAATAACTAAATAACTAAATAACTAAATAACTAAATAACTAAATAACTAAATAACTAAATAACTAAATAACTAAATAACTAAATAACTAAATAACTAAATAACTAAATAACTAAATAACTAAATAACTAAATAACTAAATAACTAAATAACTAAATAACTAAATAACTAAATAACTAAATAACTAAATAACTAAATAACTAAATAACTAAATAACTAAATAACTAAATAACTAAATAACTAAATAACTAAATAACTAAATAACTAAATAACTAAATAACTAAATAACTAAATAACTAAATAACTAAATAACTAAATAACTAAATAACTAAATAACTAAATAACTAAATAACTAAATAACTAAATAACTAAATAACTAAATAACTAAATAACTAAATAACTAAATAACTAAATAACTAAATAACTAAATAACTAAATAACTAAATAACTAAATAACTAAATAACTAAATAACTAAATAACTAAATAACTAAATAACTAAATAACTAAATAACTAAATAACTAAATAACTAAATAACTAAATAACTAAATAACTAAATAACTAAATAACTAAATAACTAAATAACTAAATAACTAAATAACTAAATAACTAAATAACTAAATAACTAAATAACTAAATAACTAAATAACTAAATAACTAAATAACTAAATAACTAAATAACTAAATAACTAAATAACTAAATAACTAAATAACTAAATAACTAAATAACTAAATAACTAAATAACTAAATAACTAAATAACTAAATAACTAAATAACTAAATAACTAAATAACTAAATAACTAAATAACTAAATAACTAAATAACTAAATAACTAAATAACTAAATAACTAAATAACTAAATAACTAAATAACTAAATAACTAAATAACTAAATAACTAAATAACTAAATAACTAAATAACTAAATAACTAAATAACTAAATAACTAAATAACTAAATAACTAAATAACTAAATAACTAAATAACTAAATAACTAAATAACTAAATAACTAAATAACTAAATAACTAAATAACTAAATAACTAAATAACTAAATAACTAAATAACTAAATAACTAAATAACTAAATAACTAAATAACTAAATAACTAAATAACTAAATAACTAAATAACTAAATAACTAAATAACTAAATAACTAAATAACTAAATAACTAAATAACTAAATAACTAAATAACTAAATAACTAAATAACTAAATAACTAAATAACTAAATAACTAAATAACTAAATAACTAAATAACTAAATAACTAAATAACTAAATAACTAAATAACTAAATAACTAAATAACTAAATAACTAAATAACTAAATAACTAAATAACTAAATAACTAAATAACTAAATAACTAAATAACTAAATAACTAAATAACTAAATAACTAAATAACTAAATAACTAAATAACTAAATAACTAAATAACTAAATAACTAAATAACTAAATAACTAAATAACTAAATAACTAAATAACTAAATAACTAAATAACTAAATAACTAAATAACTAAATAACTAAATAACTAAATAACTAAATAACTAAATAACTAAATAACTAAATAACTAAATAACTAAATAACTAAATAACTAAATAACTAAATAACTAAATAACTAAATAACTAAATAACTAAATAACTAAATAACTAAATAACTAAATAACTAAATAACTAAATAACTAAATAACTAAATAACTAAATAACTAAATAACTAAATAACTAAATAACTAAATAACTAAATAACTAAATAACTAAATAACTAAATAACTAAATAACTAAATAACTAAATAACTAAATAACTAAATAACTAAATAACTAAATAACTAAATAACTAAATAACTAAATAACTAAATAACTAAATAACTAAATAACTAAATAACTAAATAACTAAATAACTAAATAACTAAATAACTAAATAACTAAATAACTAAATAACTAAATAACTAAATAACTAAATAACTAAATAACTAAATAACTAAATAACTAAATAACTAAATAACTAAATAACTAAATAACTAAATAACTAAATAACTAAATAACTAAATAACTAAATAACTAAATAACTAAATAACTAAATAACTAAATAACTAAATAACTAAATAACTAAATAACTAAATAACTAAATAACTAAATAACTAAATAACTAAATAACTAAATAACTAAATAACTAAATAACTAAATAACTAAATAACTAAATAATAAATAACTAAATAACTAAATAACACTAAATAACTAAATAACTAAATAACTAAATAACTAAATAACTAAATAACTAAATAACTAAATAACTAAATAACTAAATAACTAAATAACTAAATAACTAAATAACTAAATAACTAAATAACTAAATAACTAAATAACTAAATAACTAAATAACTAAATAACTAAATAACTAAATAACTAAATAACTAAATAACTAAATAACTAAATAACTAAATAACTAAATAACTAAATAACTAAATAACTAAATAACTAAATAACTAAATAACTAAATAACTAAATAACTAAATAACTAAATAACTAAATAACTAAATAACTAAATAACTAAATAACTAAATAACTAAATAACTAAATAACTAAATAACTAAATAACTAAATAACTAAATAACTAAATAACTAAATAACTAAATAACTAAATAACTAAATAACTAAATAACTAAATAACTAAATAACTAAATAACTAAATAACTAAATAACTAAATAACTAAATAACTAAATAACTAAATAACTAAATAACTAAATAACTAAATAACTAAATAACTAAATAACTAAATAACTAAATAACTAAATAACTAAATAACTAAATAACTAAATAACTAAATAACTAAATAACTAAATAACTAAATAACTAAATAACTAAATAACTAAATAACTAAATAACTAAATAACTAAATAACTAAATAACTAAATAACTAAATAACTAAATAACTAAATAACTAAATAACTAAATAACTAAATAACTAAATAACTAAATAACTAAATAACTAAATAACTAAATAACTAAATAACTAAATAACTAAATAACTAAATAACTAAATAACTAAATAACTAAATAACTAAATAACTAAATAACTAAATAACTAAATAACTAAATAACTAAATAACTAAATAACTAAATAACTAAATAACTAAATAACTAAATAACTAAATAACTAAATAACTAAATAACTAAATAACTAAATAACTAAATAACTAAATAACTAAATAACTAAATAACTAAATAACTAAATAACTAAATAACTAAATAACTAAATAACTAAATAACTAAATAACTAAATAACTAAATAACTAAATAACTAAATAACTAAATAACTAAATAACTAAATAACTAAATAACTAAATAACTAAATAACTAAATAACTAAATAACTAAATAACTAAATAACTAAATAACTAAATAACTAAATAACTAAATAACTAAATAACTAAATAACTAAATAACTAAATAACTAAATAACTAAATAACTAAATAACTAAATAACTAAATAACTAAATAACTAAATAACTAAATAACTAAATAACTAAATAACTAAATAACTAAATAACTAAATAACTAAATAACTAAATAACTAAATAACTAAATAACTAAATAACTAAATAACTAAATAACTAAATAACTAAATAACTAAATAACTAAATAACTAAATAACTAAATAACTAAATAACTAAATAACTAAATAACTAAATAACTAAATAACTAAATAACTAAATAACTAAATAACTAAATAACTAAATAACTAAATAACTAAATAACTAAATAACTAAATAACTAAATAACTAAATAACTAAATAACTAAATAACTAAATAACTAAATAACTAAATAACTAAATAACTAAATAACTAAATAACTAAATAACTAAATAACTAAATAACTAAATAACTAAATAACTAAATAACTAAATAACTAAATAACTAAATAACTAAATAACTAAATAACTAAATAACTAAATAACTAAATAACTAAATAACTAAATAACTAAATAACTAAATAACTAAATAACTAAATAACTAAATAACTAAATAACTAAATAACTAAATAACTAAATAACTAAATAACTAAATAACTAAATAACTAAATAACTAAATAACTAAATAACTAAATAACTAAATAACTAAATAACTAAATAACTAAATAACTAAATAACTAAATAACTAAATAACTAAATAACTAAATAACTAAATAACTAAATAACTAAATAACTAAATAACTAAATAACTAAATAACTAAATAACTAAATAACTAAATAACTAAATAACTAAATAACTAAATAACTAAATAACTAAATAACTAAATAACTAAATAACTAAATAACTAAATAACTAAATAACTAAATAACTAAATAACTAAATAACTAAATAACTAAATAACTAAATAACTAAATAACTAAATAACTAAATAACTAAATAACTAAATAACTAAATAACTAAATAACTAAATAACTAAATAACTAAATAACTAAATAACTAAATAACTAAATAACTAAATAACTAAATAACTAAATAACTAAATAACTAAATAACTAAATAACTAAATAACTAAATAACTAAATAACTAAATAACTAAATAACTAAATAACTAAATAACTAAATAACTAAATAACTAAATAACTAAATAACTAAATAACTAAATAACTAAATAACTAAATAACTAAATAACTAAATAACTAAATAACTAAATAACTAAATAACTAAATAACTAAATAACTAAATAACTAAATAACTAAATAACTAAATAACTAAATAACTAAATAACTAAATAACTAAATAACTAAATAACTAAATAACTAAATAACTAAATAACTAAATAACTAAATAACTAAATAACTAAATAACTAAATAACTAAATAACTAAATAACTAAATAACTAAATAACTAAATAACTAAATAACTAAATAACTAAATAACTAAATAACTAAATAACTAAATAACTAAATAACTAAATAACTAAATAACTAAATAACTAAATAACTAAATAACTAAATAACTAAATAACTAAATAACTAAATAACTAAATAACTAAATAACTAAATAACTAAATAACTAAATAACTAAATAACTAAATAACTAAATAACTAAATAACTAAATAACTAAATAACTAAATAACTAAATAACTAAATAACTAAATAACTAAATAACTAAATAACTAAATAACTAAATAACTAAATAACTAAATAACTAAATAACTAAATAACTAAATAACTAAATAACTAAATAACTAAATAACTAAATAACTAAATAACTAAATAACTAAATAACTAAATAACTAAATAACTAAATAACTAAATAACTAAATAACTAAATAACTAAATAACTAAATAACTAAATAACTAAATAACTCAATAACTAAATAACTAAATAACTAAATAACTAAATAACTAAATAACTAAATAACTAAATAACTAAATAACTAAATAACTAAATAACTAAATAACTAAATAACTAAATAACTAAATAACTAAATAACTAAATAACTAAATAACTAAATAACTAAATAACTAAATAACTAAATAACTAAATAACTAAATAACTAAATAACTAAATAACTAAATAACTAAATAACTAAATAACTAAATAACTAAATAACTAAATAACTAAATAACTAAATAACTAAATAACTAAATAACTAAATAACTAAATAACTAAATAACTAAATAACTAAATAACTAAATAACTAAATAACTAAATAACTAAATAACTAAATAACTAAATAACTAAATAACTAAATAACTAAATAACTAAATAACTAAATAACTAAATAACTAAATAACTAAATAACTAAATAACTAAATAACTAAATAACTAAATAACTAAATAACTAAATAACTAAATAACTAAATAACTAAATAACTAAATAACTAAATAACTAAATAACTAAATAACTAAATAACTAAATAACTAAATAACTAAATAACTAAATAACTAAATAACTAAATAACTAAATAACTAAATAACTAAATAACTAAATAACTAAATAACTAAATAACTAAATAACTAAATAACTAAATAACTAAATAACTAAATAACTAAATAACTAAATAACTAAATAACTAAATAACTAAATAACTAAATAACTAAATAACTAAATAACTAAATAACTAAATAACTAAATAACTAAATAACTAAATAACTAAATAACTAAATAACTAAATAACTAAATAACTAAATAACTAAATAACTAAATAACTAAATAACTAAATAACTAAATAACTAAATAACTAAATAACTAAATAACTAAATAACTAAATAACTAAATAACTAAATAACTAAATAACTAAATAACTAAATAACTAAATAACTAAATAACTAAATAACTAAATAACTAAATAACTAAATAACTAAATAACTAAATAACTAAATAACTAAATAACTAAATAACTAAATAACTAAATAACTAAATAACTAAATAACTAAATAACTAAATAACTAAATAACTAAATAACTAAATAACTAAATAACTAAATAACTAAATAACTAAATAACTAAATAACTAAATAACTAAATAACTAAATAACTAAATAACTAAATAACTAAATAACTAAATAACTAAATAACTAAATAACTAAATAACTAAATAACTAAATAACTAAATAACTAAATAACTAAATAACTAAATAACTAAATAACTAAATAACTAAATAACTAAATAACTAAATAACTAAATAACTAAATAACTAAATAACTAAATAACTAAATAACTAAATAACTAAATAACTAAATAACTAAATAACTAAATAACTAAATAACTAAATAACTAAATAACTAAATAACTAAATAACTAAATAACTAAATAACTAAATAACTAAATAACTAAATAACTAAATAACTAAATAACTAAATAACTAAATAACTAAATAACTAAATAACTAAATAACTAAATAACTAAATAACTAAATAACTAAATAACTAAATAACTAAATAACTAAATAACTAAATAACTAAATAACTAAATAACTAAATAACTAAATAACTAAATAACTAAATAACTAAATAACTAAATAACTAAATAACTAAATAACTAAATAACTAAATAACTAAATAACTAAATAACTAAATAACTAAATAACTAAATAACTAAATAACTAAATAACTAAATAACTAAATAACTAAATAACTAAATAACTAAATAACTAAATAACTAAATAACTAAATAACTAAATAACTAAATAACTAAATAACTAAATAACTAAATAACTAAATAACTAAATAACTAAATAACTAAATAACTAAATAACTAAATAACTAAATAACTAAATAACTAAATAACTAAATAACTAAATAACTAAATAACTAAATAACTAAATAACTAAATAACTAAATAACTAAATAACTAAATAACTAAATAACTAAATAACTAAATAACTAAATAACTAAATAACTAAATAACTAAATAACTAAATAACTAAATAACTAAATAACTAAATAACTAAATAACTAAATAACTAAATAACTAAATAACTAAATAACTAAATAACTAAATAACTAAATAACTAAATAACTAAATAACTAAATAACTAAATAACTAAATAACTAAATAACTAAATAACTAAATAACTAAATAACTAAATAACTAAATAACTAAATAACTAAATAACTAAATAACTAAATAACTAAATAACTAAATAACTAAATAACTAAATAACTAAATAACTAAATAACTAAATAACTAAATAACTAAATAACTAAATAACTAAATAACTAAATAACTAAATAACTAAATAACTAAATAACTAAATAACTAAATAACTAAATAACTAAATAACTAAATAACTAAATAACTAAATAACTAAATAACTAAATAACTAAATAACTAAATAACTAAATAACTAAATAACTAAATAACTAAATAACTAAATAACTAAATAACTAAATAACTAAATAACTAAATAACTAAATAACTAAATAACTAAATAACTAAATAACTAAATAACTAAATAACTAAATAACTAAATAACTAAATAACTAAATAACTAAATAACTAAATAACTAAATAACTAAATAACTAAATAACTAAATAACTAAATAACTAAATAACTAAATAACTAAATAACTAAATAACTAAATAACTAAATAACTAAATAACTAAATAACTAAATAACTAAATAACTAAATAACTAAATAACTAAATAACTAAATAACTAAATAACTAAATAACTAAATAACTAAATAACTAAATAACTAAATAACTAAATAACTAAATAACTAAATAACTAAATAACTAAATAACTAAATAACTAAATAACTAAATAACTAAATAACTAAATAACTAAATAACTAAATAACTAAATAACTAAATAACTAAATAACTAAATAACTAAATAACTAAATAACTAAATAACTAAATAACTAAATAACTAAATAACTAAATAACTAAATAACTAAATAACTAAATAACTAAATAACTAAATAACTAAATAACTAAATAACTAAATAACTAAATAACTAAATAACTAAATAACTAAATAACTAAATAACTAAATAACTAAATAACTAAATAACTAAATAACTAAATAACTAAATAACTAAATAACTAAATAACTAAATAACTAAATAACTAAATAACTAAATAACTAAATAACTAAATAACTAAATAACTAAATAACTAAATAACTAAATAACTAAATAACTAAATAACTAAATAACTAAATAACTAAATAACTAAATAACTAAATAACTAAATAACTAAATAACTAAATAACTAAATAACTAAATAACTAAATAACTAAATAACTAAATAACTAAATAACTAAATAACTAAATAACTAAATAACTAAATAACTAAATAACTAAATAACTAAATAACTAAATAACTAAATAACTAAATAACTAAATAACTAAATAACTAAATAACTAAATAACTAAATAACTAAATAACTAAATAACTAAATAACTAAATAACTAAATAACTAAATAACTAAATAACTAAATAACTAAATAACTAAATAACTAAATAACTAAATAACTAAATAACTAAATAACTAAATAACTAAATAACTAAATAACTAAATAACTAAATAACTAAATAACTAAATAACTAAATAACTAAATAACTAAATAACTAAATAACTAAATAACTAAATAACTAAATAACTAAATAACTAAATAACTAAATAACTAAATAACTAAATAACTAAATAACTAAATAACTAAATAACTAAATAACTAAATAACTAAATAACTAAATAACTAAATAACTAAATAACTAAATAACTAAATAACTAAATAACTAAATAACTAAATAACTAAATAACTAAATAACTAAATAACTAAATAACTAAATAACTAAATAACTAAATAACTAAATAACTAAATAACTAAATAACTAAATAACTAAATAACTAAATAACTAAATAACTAAATAACTAAATAACTAAATAACTAAATAACTAAATAACTAAATAACTAAATAACTAAATAACTAAATAACTAAATAACTAAATAACTAAATAACTAAATAACTAAATAACTAAATAACTAAATAACTAAATAACTAAATAACTAAATAACTAAATAACTAAATAACTAAATAACTAAATAACTAAATAACTAAATAACTAAATAACTAAATAACTAAATAACTAAATAACTAAATAACTAAATAACTAAATAACTAAATAACTAAATAACTAAATAACTAAATAACTAAATAACTAAATAACTAAATAACTAAATAACTAAATAACTAAATAACTAAATAACTAAATAACTAAATAACTAAATAACTAAATAACTAAATAACTAAATAACTAAATAACTAAATAACTAAATAACTAAATAACTAAATAACTAAATAACTAAATAACTAAATAACTAAATAACTAAATAACTAAATAACTAAATAACTAAATAACTAAATAACTAAATAACTAAATAACTAAATAACTAAATAACTAAATAACTAAATAACTAAATAACTAAATAACTAAATAACTAAATAACTAAATAACTAAATAACTAAATAACTAAATAACTAAATAACTAAATAACTAAATAACTAAATAACTAAATAACTAAATAACTAAATAACTAAATAACTAAATAACTAAATAACTAAATAACTAAATAACTAAATAACTAAATAACTAAATAACTAAATAACTAAATAACTAAATAACTAAATAACTAAATAACTAAATAACTAAATAACTAAATAACTAAATAACTAAATAACTAAATAACTAAATAACTAAATAACTAAATAACTAAATAACTAAATAACTAAATAACTAAATAACTAAATAACTAAATAACTAAATAACTAAATAACTAAATAACTAAATAACTAAATAACTAAATAACTAAATAACTAAATAACTAAATAACTAAATAACTAAATAACTAAATAACTAAATAACTAAATAACTAAATAACTAAATAACTAAATAACTAAATAACTAAATAACTAAATAACTAAATAACTAAATAACTAAATAACTAAATAACTAAATAACTAAATAACTAAATAACTAAATAACTAAATAACTAAATAACTAAATAACTAAATAACTAAATAACTAAATAACTAAATAACTAAATAACTAAATAACTAAATAACTAAATAACTAAATAACTAAATAACTAAATAACTAAATAACTAAATAACTAAATAACTAAATAACTAAATAACTAAATAACTAAATAACTAAATAACTAAATAACTAAATAACTAAATAACTAAATAACTAAATAACTAAATAACTAAATAACTAAATAACTAAATAACTAAATAACTAAATAACTAAATAACTAAATAACTAAATAACTAAATAACTAAATAACTAAATAACTAAATAACTAAATAACTAAATAACTAAATAACTAAATAACTAAATAACTAAATAACTAAATAACTAAATAACTAAATAACTAAATAACTAAATAACTAAATAACTAAATAACTAAATAACTAAATAACTAAATAACTAAATAACTAAATAACTAAATAACTAAATAACTAAATAACTAAATAACTAAATAACTAAATAACTAAATAACTAAATAACTAAATAACTAAATAACTAAATAACTAAATAACTAAATAACTAAATAACTAAATAACTAAATAACTAAATAACTAAATAACTAAATAACTAAATAACTAAATAACTAAATAACTAAATAACTAAATAACTAAATAACTAAATAACTAAATAACTAAATAACTAAATAACTAAATAACTAAATAACTAAATAACTAAATAACTAAATAACTAAATAACTAAATAACTAAATAACTAAATAACTAAATAACTAAATAACTAAATAACTAAATAACTAAATAACTAAATAACTAAATAACTAAATAACTAAATAACTAAATAACTAAATAACTAAATAACTAAATAACTAAATAACTAAATAACTAAATAACTAAATAACTAAATAACTAAATAACTAAATAACTAAATAACTAAATAACTAAATAACTAAATAACTAAATAACTAAATAACTAAATAACTAAATAACTAAATAACTAAATAACTAAATAACTAAATAACTAAATAACTAAATAACTAAATAACTAAATAACTAAATAACTAAATAACTAAATAACTAAATAACTAAATAACTAAATAACTAAATAACTAAATAACTAAATAACTAAATAACTAAATAACTAAATAACTAAATAACTAAATAACTAAATAACTAAATAACTAAATAACTAAATAACTAAATAACTAAATAACTAAATAACTAAATAACTAAATAACTAAATAACTAAATAACTAAATAACTAAATAACTAAATAACTAAATAACTAAATAACTAAATAACTAAATAACTAAATAACTAAATAACTAAATAACTAAATAACTAAATAACTAAATAACTAAATAACTAAATAACTAAATAACTAAATAACTAAATAACTAAATAACTAAATAACTAAATAACTAAATAACTAAATAACTAAATAACTAAATAACTAAATAACTAAATAACTAAATAACTAAATAACTAAATAACTAAATAACTAAATAACTAAATAACTAAATAACTAAATAACTAAATAACTAAATAACTAAATAACTAAATAACTAAATAACTAAATAACTAAATAACTAAATAACTAAATAACTAAATAACTAAATAACTAAATAACTAAATAACTAAATAACTAAATAACTAAATAACTAAATAACTAAATAACTAAATAACTAAATAACTAAATAACTAAATAACTAAATAACTAAATAACTAAATAACTAAATAACTAAATAACTAAATAACTAAATAACTAAATAACTAAATAACTAAATAACTAAATAACTAAATAACTAAATAACTAAATAACTAAATAACTAAATAACTAAATAACTAAATAACTAAATAACTAAATAACTAAATAACTAAATAACTAAATAACTAAATAACTAAATAACTAAATAACTAAATAACTAAATAACTAAATAACTAAATAACTAAATAACTAAATAACTAAATAACTAAATAACTAAATAACTAAATAACTAAATAACTAAATAACTAAATAACTAAATAACTAAATAACTAAATAACTAAATAACTAAATAACTAAATAACTAAATAACTAAATAACTAAATAACTAAATAACTAAATAACTAAATAACTAAATAACTAAATAACTAAATAACTAAATAACTAAATAACTAAATAACTAAATAACTAAATAACTAAATAACTAAATAACTAAATAACTAAATAACTAAATAACTAAATAACTAAATAACTAAATAACTAAATAACTAAATAACTAAATAACTAAATAACTAAATAACTAAATAACTAAATAACTAAATAACTAAATAACTAAATAACTAAATAACTAAATAACTAAATAACTAAATAACTAAATAACTAAATAACTAAATAACTAAATAACTAAATAACTAAATAACTAAATAACTAAATAACTAAATAACTAAATAACTAAATAACTAAATAACTAAATAACTAAATAACTAAATAACTAAATAACTAAATAACTAAATAACTAAATAACTAAATAACTAAATAACTAAATAACTAAATAACTAAATAACTAAATAACTAAATAACTAAATAACTAAATAACTAAATAACTAAATAACTAAATAACTAAATAACTAAATAACTAAATAACTAAATAACTAAATAACTAAATAACTAAATAACTAAATAACTAAATAACTAAATAACTAAATAACTAAATAACTAAATAACTAAATAACTAAATAACTAAATAACTAAATAACTAAATAACTAAATAACTAAATAACTAAATAACTAAATAACTAAATAACTAAATAACTAAATAACTAAATAACTAAATAACTAAATAACTAAATAACTAAATAACTAAATAACTAAATAACTAAATAACTAAATAACTAAATAACTAAATAACTAAATAACTAAATAACTAAATAACTAAATAACTAAATAACTAAATAACTAAATAACTAAATAACTAAATAACTAAATAACTAAATAACTAAATAACTAAATAACTAAATAACTAAATAACTAAATAACTAAATAACTAAATAACTAAATAACTAAATAACTAAATAACTAAATAACTAAATAACTAAATAACTAAATAACTAAATAACTAAATAACTAAATAACTAAATAACTAAATAACTAAATAACTAAATAACTAAATAACTAAATAACTAAATAACTAAATAACTAAATAACTAAATAACTAAATAACTAAATAACTAAATAACTAAATAACTAAATAACTAAATAACTAAATAACTAAATAACTAAATAACTAAATAACTAAATAACTAAATAACTAAATAACTAAATAACTAAATAACTAAATAACTAAATAACTAAATAACTAAATAACTAAATAACTAAATGACTAAATGACTAAATAACTAAATAACTAAATAACTAAATAACTAAATAACTAAATAACTAAATAACTAAATAACTAAATAACTAAATAACTAAATAACTAAATAACTAAATAACTAAATAACTAAATAACTAAATAACTAAATAACTAAATAACTAAATAACTAAATAACTAAATAACTAAATAACTAAATAACTAAATAACTAAATAACTAAATAACTAAATAACTAAATAACTAAATAACTAAATAACTAAATAACTAAATAACTAAATAACTAAATAACTAAATAACTAAATAACTAAATAACTAAATAACTAAATAACTAAATAACTAAATAACTAAATAACTAAATAACTAAATAACTAAATAACTAAATAACTAAATAACTAAATAACTAAATAACTAAATAACTAAATAACTAAATAACTAAATAACTAAATAACTAAATAACTAAATAACTAAATAACTAAATAACTAAATAACTAAATAACTAAATAACTAAATAACTAAATAACTAAATAACTAAATAACTAAATAACTAAATAACTAAATAACTAAATAACTAAATAACTAAATAACTAAATAACTAAATAACTAAATAACTAAATAACTAAATAACTAAATAACTAAATAACTAAATAACTAAATAACTAAATAACTAAATAACTAAATAACTAAATAACTAAATAACTAAATAACTAAATAACTAAATAACTAAATAACTAAATAACTAAATAACTAAATAACTAAATAACTAAATAACTAAATAACTAAATAACTAAATAACTAAATAACTAAATAACTAAATAACTAAATAACTAAATAACTAAATAACTAAATAACTAAATAACTAAATAACTAAATAACTAAATAACTAAATAACTAAATAACTAAATAACTAAATAACTAAATAACTAAATAACTAAATAACTAAATAACTAAATAACTAAATAACTAAATAACTAAATAACTAAATAACTAAATAACTAAATAACTAAATAACTAAATAACTAAATAACTAAATAACTAAATAACTAAATAACTAAATAACTAAATAACTAAATAACTAAATAACTAAATAACTAAATAACTAAATAACTAAATAACTAAATAACTAAATAACTAAATAACTAAATAACTAAATAACTAAATAACTAAATAACTAAATAACTAAATAACTAAATAACTAAATAACTAAATAACTAAATAACTAAATAACTAAATAACTAAATAACTAAATAACTAAATAACTAAATAACTAAATAACTAAATAACTAAATAACTAAATAACTAAATAACTAAATAACTAAATAACTAAATAACTAAATAACTAAATAACTAAATAACTAAATAACTAAATAACTAAATAACTAAATAACTAAATAACTAAATAACTAAATAACTAAATAACTAAATAACTAAATAACTAAATAACTAAATAACTAAATAACTAAATAACTAAATAACTAAATAACTAAATAACTAAATAACTAAATAACTAAATAACTAAATAACTAAATAACTAAATAACTAAATAACTAAATAACTAAATAACTAAATAACTAAATAACTAAATAACTAAATAACTAAATAACTAAATAACTAAATAACTAAATAACTAAATAACTAAATAACTAAATAACTAAATAACTAAATAACTAAATAACTAAATAACTAAATAACTAAATAACTAAATAACTAAATAACTAAATAACTAAATAACTAAATAACTAAATAACTAAATAACTAAATAACTAAATAACTAAATAACTAAATAACTAAATAACTAAATAACTAAATAACTAAATAACTAAATAACTAAATAACTAAATAACTAAATAACTAAATAACTAAATAACTAAATAACTAAATAACTAAATAACTAAATAACTAAATAACTAAATAACTAAATAACTAAATAACTAAATAACTAAATAACTAAATAACTAAATAACTAAATAACTAAATAACTAAATAACTAAATAACTAAATAACTAAATAACTAAATAACTAAATAACTAAATAACTAAATAACTAAATAACTAAATAACTAAATAACTAAATAACTAAATAACTAAATAACTAAATAACTAAATAACTAAATAACTAAATAACTAAATAACTAAATAACTAAATAACTAAATAACTAAATAACTAAATAACTAAATAACTAAATAACTAAATAACTAAATAACTAAATAACTAAATAACTAAATAACTAAATAACTAAATAACTAAATAACTAAATAACTAAATAACTAAATAACTAAATAACTAAATAACTAAATAACTAAATAACTAAATAACTAAATAACTAAATAACTAAATAACTAAATAACTAAATAACTAAATAACTAAATAACTAAATAACTAAATAACTAAATAACTAAATAACTAAATAACTAAATAACTAAATAAATAAATAACTAAATAACTAAATAACTAAATAACTAAATAACTAAATAACTAAATAACTAAATAACTAAATAACTAAATAACTAAATAACTAAATAACTAAATAACTAAATAACTAAATAACTAAATAACTAAATAACTAAATAACTAAATAACTAAATAACTAAATAACTAAATAACTAAATAACTAAATAACTAAATAACTAAATAACTAAATAACTAAATAATCTAACTAACTAAATAACTAAATAACTAAATAACTAAATAACTAAATAACTAAATAACTAAATAACTAAATAACTAAATAACTAAATAACTAAATAACTAAATAACTAAATAACTAAATAACTAAATAACTAAATAACTAAATAACTAAATAACTAAATAACTAAATAACTAAATAACTAAATAACTAAATAACTAAATAACTAAATAACTAAATAACTAAATAACTAAATAACTAAATAACTAAATAACTAAATAACTAAATAACTAAATAACTAAATAACTAAATAACTAAATAACTAAATAACTAAATAACTAAATAACTAAATAACTAAATAACTAAATAACTAAATAACTAAATAACTAAATAACTAAATAACTAAATAACTAAATAACTAAATAACTAAATAACTAAATAACTAAATAACTAAAATAACTAAATAACTAAATAACTAAATAACTAAATAACTAAATAACTAAATAACTAAATAACTAAATAACTAAATAACTAAATAACTAAATACTAATAACTAAATAACTAAATAACTAAATAACTAAATAACTAAATAACTAAATAACTAAATAACTAAATAACTAAATAACTAAATAACTAAATAACTAAATAACTAAATAACTAAATAACTAAATAACTAAATAACTAAATAACTAAATAACTAAATAACTAAATAACTAAATAACTAAATAACTAAATAACTAAATAACTAAATAACTAAATAACTAAATAACTAAATAACTAAATAACTAAATAACTAAATAACTAAATAACTAAAATAACTAAATAACTAAATAACTAAATAACTAAATAACTAAATAACTAAATAACTAAATAACTAATAACTAAATAACTAAATAACTAAATAACTAAATAACTAAATAACTAAATAACTAAATAACTAAATAACTAAATAACTAAATAACTAAATAACTAAATAACTAAATAACTAAAGAACTAAATATCTAAATAACTAAATAACTAAATAACTAAAATAACTAAATAACTAATATCTAATACTAAATAACTAAATAACTAAATAACTAAATAACTAAATAACTAAATAACTAAATAACTAAATAACTAAATAACTAAATAACTAAATAACTAAATAACTAAATAACTAAATAACTAAATAACTAAATAACTAAATAACTAATAACTAAATAACTAAATAACTAAATAACTAAATAACTAAATAACTAAATAACTAAATAACTAAATAACTAAATAACTAAATAACTAAATAACTAAATAACTAAATAACTAAATAACAAATAACTAAATAACTAAATAACTAAATAACTAAATAACTAAATAACTAAATAACTAAATAACTAAATAACTAAATAACTAAATAACTAAATAACTAAATAACTAAATAACTAAATAACTAAATAACTAAATAACTAAATAACTAAATAACTAAATAACTAAATAACTAAATAACTAAATAACTAAATAACTAAATAACTAAATAACTAAATAACTAAATAACTAAATAACTAAATAACTAAATAACTAAATAACTAAATAACTAAATAACTAAATAACTAAATAACTAAATAACTAAATAACTAAATAACTAAATAACTAAATAACTAAATAACTAAATAACTAAATAACTAAATAACTAAATAACTAAATAACTAAATAACTAAATAACTAAATAACTAAATAACTAAATAACTAAATAACTAAATAACTAAATAACTAAATAACTAAATAACTAAATAACTAAATAACTAAATAACTAAATAACTAAATAACTAAATAACTAAATAACTAAATAACTAAATAACTAAATAACTAAATAACTAAATAACTAAATAACTAAATAACTAAATAACTAAATAACTAAATAACTAAATAACTAAATAACTAAATAACTAAATAACTAAATAACTAAATAACTAAATAACTAAATAACTAAATAACTAAATAACTAAATAACTAAATAACTAAATAACTAAATAACTAAATAACTAAATAACTAAATAACTAAATAACTAAATAACTAAATAACTAAATAACTAAATAACTAAATAACTAAATAACTAAATAACTAAATAACTAAATAACTAAATAACTAAATAACTAAATAACTAAATAACTAAATAACTAAATAACTAAATAACTAAATAACTAAATAACTAAATAACTAAATAACTAAATAACTAAATAACTAAATAACTAAATAACTAAATAACTAAATAACTAAATAACTAAATAACTAAATAACTAAATAACTAAATAACTAAATAACTAAATAACTAAATAACTAAATAACTAAATAACTAAATAACTAAATAACTAAATAACTAAATAACTAAATAACTAAATAACTAAATAACTAAATAACTAAATAACTAAATAACTAAATAACTAAATAACTAAATAACTAAATAACTAAATAACTAAATAACTAAATAACTAAATAACTAAATAACTAAATAACTAAATAACTAAATAACTAAATAACTAAATAACTAAATAACTAAATAACTAAATAACTAAATAACTAAATAACTAAATAACTAAATAACTAAATAACTAAATAACTAAATAACTAAATAACTAAATAACTAAATAACTAAATAACTAAATAACTAAATAACTAAATAACTAAATAACTAAATAACTAAATAACTAAATAACTAAATAACTAAATAACTAAATAACTAAATAACTAAATAACTAAATAACTAAATAACTAAATAACTAAATAACTAAATAACTAAATAACTAAATAACTAAATAACTAAATAACTAAATAACTAAATAACTAAATAACTAAATAACTAAATAACTAAATAACTAAATAACTAAATAACTAAATAACTAAATAACTAAATAACTAAATAACTAAATAACTAAATAACTAAATAACTAAATAACTAAATAACTAAATAACTAAATAACTAAATAACTAAATAACTAAATAACTAAATAACTAAATAACTAAATAACTAAATAACTAAATAACTAAATAACTAAATAACTAAATAACTAAATAACTAAATAACTAAATAACTAAATAACTAAATAACTAAATAACTAAATAACTAAATAACTAAATAACTAAATAACTAAATAACTAAATAACTAAATAACTAAATAACTAAATAACTAAATAACTAAATAACTAAATAACTAAATAACTAAATAACTAAATAACTAAATAACTAAATAACTAAATAACTAAATAACTAAATAACTAAATAACTAAATAACTAAATAACTAAATAACTAAATAACTAAATAACTAAATAACTAAATAACTAAATAACTAAATAACTAAATAACTAAATAACTAAATAACTAAATAACTAAATAACTAAATAACTAAATAACTAAATAACTAAATAACTAAATAACTAAATAACTAAATAACTAAATAACTAAATAACTAAATAACTAAATAACTAAATAACTAAATAACTAAATAACTAAATAACTAAATAACTAAATAACTAAATAACTAAATAACTAAATAACTAAATAACTAAATAACTAAATAACTAAATAACTAAATAACTAAATAACTAAATAACTAAATAACTAAATAACTAAATAACTAAATAACTAAATAACTAAATAACTAAATAACTAAATAACTAAATAACTAAATAACTAAATAACTAAATAACTAAATAACTAAATAACTAAATAACTAAATAACTAAATAACTAAATAACTAAATAACTAAATAACTAAATAACTAAATAACTAAATAACTAAATAACTAAATAACTAAATAACTAAATAACTAAATAACTAAATAACTAAATAACTAAATAACTAAATAACTAAATAACTAAATAACTAAATAACTAAATAACTAAATAACTAAATAACTAAATAACTAAATAACTAAATAACTAAATAACTAAATAACTAAATAACTAAATAACTAAATAACTAAATAACTAAATAACTAAATAACTAAATAACTAAATAACTAAATAACTAAATAACTAAATAACTAAATAACTAAATAACTAAATAACTAAATAACTAAATAACTAAATAACTAAATAACTAAATAACTAAATAACTAAATAACTAAATAACTAAATAACTAAATAACTAAATAACTAAATAACTAAATAACTAAATAACTAAATAACTAAATAACTAAATAACTAAATAACTAAATAACTAAATAACTAAATAACTAAATAACTAAATAACTAAATAACTAAATAACTAAATAACTAAATAACTAAATAACTAAATAACTAAATAACTAAATAACTAAATAACTAAATAACTAAATAACTAAATAACTAAATAACTAAATAACTAAATAACTAAATAACTAAATAACTAAATAACTAAATAACTAAATAACTAAATAACTAAATAACTAAATAACTAAATAACTAAATAACTAAATAACTAAATAACTAAATAACTAAATAACTAAATAACTAAATAACTAAATAACTAAATAACTAAATAACTAAATAACTAAATAACTAAATAACTAAATAACTAAATAACTAAATAACTAAATAACTAAATAACTAAATAACTAAATAACTAAATAACTAAATAACTAAATAACTAAATAACTAAATAACTAAATAACTAAATAACTAAATAACTAAATAACTAAATAACTAAATAACTAAATAACTAAATAACTAAATAACTAAATAACTAAATAACTAAATAACTAAATAACTAAATAACTAAATAACTAAATAACTAAATAACTAAATAACTAAATAACTAAATAACTAAATAACTAAATAACTAAATAACTAAATAACTAAATAACTAAATAACTAAATAACTAAATAACTAAATAACTAAATAACTAAATAACTAAATAACTAAATAACTAAATAACTAAATAACTAAATAACTAAATAACTAAATAACTAAATAACTAAATAACTAAATAACTAAATAACTAAATAACTAAATAACTAAATAACTAAATAACTAAATAACTAAATAACTAAATAACTAAATAACTAAATAACTAAATAACTAAATAACTAAATAACTAAATAACTAAATAACTAAATAACTAAATAACTAAATAACTAAATAACTAAATAACTAAATAACTAAATAACTAAATAACTAAATAACTAAATAACTAAATAACTAAATAACTAAATAACTAAATAACTAAATAACTAAATAACTAAATAACTAAATAACTAAATAACTAAATAACTAAATAACTAAATAACTAAATAACTAAATAACTAAATAACTAAATAACTAAATAACTAAATAACTAAATAACTAAATAA
Organism: Nebria salina; assembly: GCA_944039245.1. Classification (NCBI taxonomy): domain Eukaryota; kingdom Metazoa; phylum Arthropoda; class Insecta; order Coleoptera; family Carabidae; genus Nebria; species Nebria salina. Next base: position 188,416 of record CALUEK010000207.1, read on the forward strand.
CTAAATAACTAAATAACTAAATAACTAAATAACTAAATAACTAAATAACTAAATAACTAAATAACTAAATAACTAAATAACTAAATAACTAAATAACTAAATAACTAAATAACTAAATAACTAAATAACTAAATAACTAAATAACTAAATAACTAAATAACTAAATAACTAAATAACTAAATAACTAAATAACTAAATAACTAAATAACTAAATAACTAAATAACTAAATAACTAAATAACTAAATAACTAAATAACTAAATAACTAAATAACTAAATAACTAAATAACTAAATAACTAAATAACTAAATAACTAAATAACTAAATAACTAAATAACTAAATAACTAAATAACTAAATAACTAAATAACTAAATAACTAAATAACTAAATAACTAAATAACTAAATAACTAAATAACTAAATAACTAAATAACTAAATAACTAAATAACTAAATAACTAAATAACTAAATAACTAAATAACTAAATAACTAAATAACTAAATAACTAAATAACTAAATAACTAAATAACTAAATAACTAAATAACTAAATAACTAAATAACTAAATAACTAAATAACTAAATAACTAAATAACTAAATAACTAAATAACTAAATAACTAAATAACTAAATAACTAAATAACTAAATAACTAAATAACTAAATAACTAAATAACTAAATAACTAAATAACTAAATAACTAAATAACTAAATAACTAAATAACTAAATAACTAAATAACTAAATAACTAAATAACTAAATAACTAAATAACTAAATAACTAAATAACTAAATAACTAAATAACTAAATAACTAAATAACTAAATAACTAAATAACTAAATAACTAAATAACTAAATAACTAAATAACTAAATAACTAAATAACTAAATAACTAAATAACTAAATAACTAAATAACTAAATAACTAAATAACTAAATAACTAAATAACTAAATAACTAAATAACTAAATAACTAAATAACTAAATAACTAAATAACTAAATAACTAAATAACTAAATAACTAAATAACTAAATAACTAAATAACTAAATAACTAAATAACTAAATAACTAAATAACTAAATAACTAAATAACTAAATAACTAAATAACTAAATAACTAAATAACTAAATAACTAAATAACTAAATAACTAAATAACTAAATAACTAAATAACTAAATAACTAAATAACTAAATAACTAAATAACTAAATAACTAAATAACTAAATAACTAAATAACTAAATAACTAAATAACTAAATAACTAAATAACTAAATAACTAAATAACTAAATAACTAAATAACTAAATAACTAAATAACTAAATAACTAAATAACTAAATAACTAAATAACTAAATAACTAAATAACTAAATAACTAAATAACTAAATAACTAAATAACTAAATAACTAAATAACTAAATAACTAAATAACTAAATAACTAAATAACTAAATAACTAAATAACTAAATAACTAAATAACTAAATAACTAAATAACTAAATAACTAAATAACTAAATAACTAAATAACTAAATAACTAAATAACTAAATAACTAAATAACTAAATAACTAAATAACTAAATAACTAAATAACTAAATAACTAAATAACTAAATAACTAAATAACTAAATAACTAAATAACTAAATAACTAAATAACTAAATAACTAAATAACTAAATAACTAAATAACTAAATAACTAAATAACTAAATAACTAAATAACTAAATAACTAAATAACTAAATAACTAAATAACTAAATAACTAAATAACTAAATAACTAAATAACTAAATAACTAAATAACTAAATAACTAAATAACTAAATAACTAAATAACTAAATAACTAAATAACTAAATAACTAAATAACTAAATAACTAAATAACTAAATAACTAAATAACTAAATAACTAAATAACTAAATAACTAAATAACTAAATAACTAAATAACTAAATAACTAAATAACTAAATAACTAAATAACTAAATAACTAAATAACTAAATAACTAAATAACTAAATAACTAAATAACTAAATAACTAAATAACTAAATAACTAAATAACTAAATAACTAAATAACTAAATAACTAAATAACTAAATAACTAAATAACTAAATAACTAAATAACTAAATAACTAAATAACTAAATAACTAAATAACTAAATAACTAAATAACTAAATAACTAAATAACTAAATAACTAAATAACTAAATAACTAAATAACTAAATAACTAAATAACTAAATAACTAAATAACTAAATAACTAAATAACTAAATAACTAAATAACTAAATAACTAAATAACTAAATAACTAAATAACTAAATAACTAAATAACTAAATAACTAAATAACTAAATAACTAAATAACTAAATAACTAAATAACTAAATAACTAAATAACTAAATAACTAAATAACTAAATAACTAAATAACTAAATAACTAAATAACTAAATAACTAAATAACTAAATAACTAAATAACTAAATAACTAAATAACTAAATAACTAAATAACTAAATAACTAAATAACTAAATAACTAAATAACTAAATAACTAAATAACTAAATAACTAAATAACTAAATAACTAAATAACTAAATAACTAAATAACTAAATAACTAAATAACTAAATAACTAAATAACTAAATAACTAAATAACTAAATAACTAAATAACTAAATAACTAAATAACTAAATAACTAAATAACTAAATAACTAAATAACTAAATAACTAAATAACTAAATAACTAAATAACTAAATAACTAAATAACTAAATAACTAAATAACTAAATAACTAACAATAACTAAATAACTAAATAACTAAATAACTAAATAACTAAATAACTAAATAACTAAATAACTAAATAACTAAATAACTAAATAACTAAATAACTAAATAACTAAATAACTAAATAACTAAATAACTAAATAACTAAATAACTAAATAACTAAATAACTAAATAACTAAATAACTAAATAACTAAATAACTAAATAACTAAATAACTAAATAACTAAATAACTAAATAACTAAATAACTAAATAACTAAATAACTAAATAACTAAATAACTAAATAACTAAATAACTAAATAACTAAATAACTAAATAACTAAATAACTAAATAACTAAATAACTAAATAACTAAATAACTAAATAACTAAATAACTAAATAACTAAATAACTAAATAACTAAATAACTAAATAACTAAATAACTAAATAACTAAATAACTAAATAACTAAATAACTAAATAACTAAATAACTAAATAACTAAATAACTAAATAACTAAATAACTAAATAACTAAATAACTAAATAACTAAATAACTAAATAACTAAATAACTAAATAACTAAATAACTAAATAACTAAATAACTAAATAACTAAATAACTAAATAACTAAATAACTAAATAACTAAATAACTAAATAACTAAATAACTAAATAACTAAATAACTAAATAACTAAATAACTAAATAACTAAATAACTAAATAACTAAATAACTAAATAACTAAATAACTAAATAACTAAATAACTAAATAACTAAATAACTAAATAACTAAATAACTAAATAACTAAATAACTAAATAACTAAATAACTAAATAACTAAATAACTAAATAACTAAATAACTAAATAACTAAATAACTAAATAACTAAATAACTAAATAACTAAATAACTAAATAACTAAATAACTAAATAACTAAATAACTAAATAACTAAATAACTAAATAACTAAATAACTAAATAACTAAATAACTAAATAACTAAATAACTAAATAACTAAATAACTAAATAACTAAATAACTAAATAACTAAATAACTAAATAACTAAATAACTAAATAACTAAATAACTAAATAACTAAATAACTAAATAACTAAATAACTAAATAACTAAATAACTAAATAACTAAATAACTAAATAACTAAATAACTAAATAACTAAATAACTAAATAAGCTAAATAACTAAATAACAAATAACTAAATAACTAAATAACTAAATAACTAAATAACTAAATAACTAAATAACTAAATAACTAAATAACTAAATAACTAAATAACTAAATAACTAAATAACTAAATAACTAAATAACTAAATAACTAAATAACTAAATAACTAAATAACTAAATAACTAAATAACTAAATAACTAAATAACTAAATAACTAAATAACTAAATAACTAAATAACTAAATAACTAAATAACTAAATAACTAAATAACTAAATAACTAAATAACTAAATAACTAAATAACTAAATAACTAAATAACTAAATAACTAAATAACTAAATAACTAAATAACTAAATAACTAAATAACTAAATAACTAAATAACTAAATAACTAAATAACTAAATAACTAAATAACTAAATAACTAAATAACTAAATAACTAAATAACTAAATAACTAAATAACTAAATAACTAAATAACTAAATAACTAAATAACTAAATAACTAAATAACTAAATAACTAAATAACTAAATAACTAAATAACTAAATAACTAAATAACTAAATAACTAAATAACTAAATAACTAAATAACTAAATAACTAAATAACTAAATAACTAAATAACTAAATAACTAAATAACTAAATAACTAAATAACTAAATAACTAAATAACTAAATAACTAAATAACTAAATAACTAAATAACTAAATAACTAAATAACTAAATAACTAAATAACTAAATAACTAAATAACTAAATAACTAAATAACTAAATAACTAAATAACTAAATAACTAAATAACTAAATAACTAAATAACTAAATAACTAAATAACTAAATAACTAAATAACTAAATAACTAAATAACTAAATAACTAAATAACTAAATAACTAAATAACTAAATAACTAAATAACTAAATAACTAAATAACTAAATAACTAAATAACTAAATAACTAAATAACTAAATAACTAAATAACTAAATAACTAAATAACTAAATAACTAAATAACTAAATAACTAAATAACTAAATAACTAAATAACTAAATAACTAAATAACTAAATAACTAAATAACTAAATAACTAAATAACTAAATAACTAAATAACTAAATAACTAAATAACTAAATAACTAAATAACTAAATAACTAAATAACTAAATAACTAAATAACTAAATAACTAAATAACTAAATAACTAAATAACTAAATAACTAAATAACTAAATAACTAAATAACTAAATAACTAAATAACTAAATAACTAAATAACTAAATAACTAAATAACTAAATAACTAAATAACTAAATAACTAAATAACTAAATAACTAAATAACTAAATAACTAAATAACTAAATAACTAAATAACTAAATAACTAAATAACTAAATAACTAAATAACTAAATAACTAAATAACTAAATAACTAAATAACTAAATAACTAAATAACTAAATAACTAAATAACTAAATAACTAAATAACTAAATAACTAAATAACTAAATAACTAAATAACTAAATAACTAAATAACTAAATAACTAAATAACTAAATAACTAAATAACTAAATAACTAAATAACTAAATAACTAAATAACTAAATAACTAAATAACTAAATAACTAAATAACTAAATAACTAAATAACTAAATAACTAAATAACTAAATAACTAAATAACTAAATAACTAAATAACTAAATAACTAAATAACTAAATAACTAAATAACTAAATAACTAAATAACTAAATAACTAAATAACTAAATAACTAAATAACTAAATAACTAAATAACTAAATAACTAAATAACTAAATAACTAAATAACTAAATAACTAAATAACTAAATAACTAAATAACTAAATAACTAAATAACTAAATAACTAAATAACTAAATAACTAAATAACTAAATAACTAAATAACTAAATAACTAAATAACTAAATAACTAAATAACTAAATAACTAAATAACTAAATAACTAAATAACTAAATAACTAAATAACTAAATAACTAAATAACTAAATAACTAAATAACTAAATAACTAAATAACTAAATAACTAAATAACTAAATAACTAAATAACTAAATAACTAAATAACTAAATAACTAAATAACTAAATAACTAAATAACTAAATAACTAAATAACTAAATAACTAAATAACTAAATAACTAAATAACTAAATAACTAAATAACTAAATAACTAAATAACTAAATAACTAAATAACTAAATAACTAAATAACTAAATAACTAAATAACTAAATAACTAAATAACTAAATAACTAAATAACTAAATAACTAAATAACTAAATAACTAAATAACTAAATAACTAAATAACTAAATAACTAAATAACTAAATAACTAAATAACTAAATAACTAAATAACTAAATAACTAAATAACTAAATAACTAAATAACTAAATAACTAAATAACTAAATAACTAAATAACTAAATAACTAAATAACTAAATAACTAAATAACTAAATAACTAAATAACTAAATAACTAAATAACTAAATAACTAAATAACTAAATAACTAAATAACTAAATAACTAAATAACTAAATAACTAAATAACTAAATAACTAAATAACTAAATAACTAAATAACTAAATAACTAAATAACAGGTATTGGCATTTTAACGCTTGTATTTGCGTATATTTCTGAAATA
>CALUEK010000207.1:200000-277013 GCA_944039245.1 Nebria salina
AAGAAAATGCTTCTTTATTAAGGGGGGCGAGTCATATAGACATAAAAAAAAGATTGTTTTTTATTAGCCGTATTGATTCTAATACTATTAAAGAATATATATCCCGAGTTTTATTTAAAACTTCGTCATAGAACTCGGGATATAGCCCCTAAACCAAAAGGATGAACATATTCTAATAATAATAAAATATGAAATTTGTAGCTTTATTCAATTATTCAAAAAAAAAAATTCCTAAAAATTTCTGTTTTTTTCGCGATCTATAGGACCCGCCCCCTTTAAGCTAAGTTTAGCATTATGTAAATATAATATATATTTGAAGCTTAAATAATATCGATAATTTTTCAATTTTTAATTTCGGAAGTTAAACATATTTGTTTTATACATCCCTCTCTCATTTATACTTGTCAAAAATCTATGACTCACTAAAACCGATAACGCGCCTGACTGTTAGAATAAGTACGTAGGTCTGGTAGCTATCGAAAAAGATGTGATGTTGGTTGCGGCGACGAGGCGTAAACGGCTTGTGTGACTTTATATATGAACACCTGTGTACATATTTTATGGGGTCCTATAACTTTTTGGTGCAATACGCTAGGAAATATATTACTCTGGTATTGGCATTTTAACGCTTGTATTTGCGTATATTACTGCAATATGTCTCATTTGAAACGAATTTGAATCAATATCTGAACATTTTTAATGGTGGCTAAAACTTTTTAGTACAATACGCTAAGAAATATATTACTCAGATATTGGCATTTTAACGCTTGTATTTGCGTATATTACTTAAATATGTCTAATTTAAAACGAATTTGAATCAATATCTGAACATATTTTATTGGGTACTATAACTTTTCTGTGCAATACGCTAGGAAATATATTACTCTGGTATTGGCATTTTAACGCTTGTATTTGCGTATATAACTGCAACATGTCTCATATATTCGTCTCGTATTGGCATTTTTACGCTTGTATTTGCGTATATTACTGCAATATGTCTCATTTGAAACGAATTTGAATCAATTGATCTGTACATATTTTATGGGGTCCTATAGCTTTTTGGTGCAATACGCTAGGAAATATATTACTCTGGTATTGGCAATTTAACGCTTGTATTTGCGTATATTACTGCAATTTGTCTCATTTGAAACGAATTTGAATCAATATCTGAACATATTTAATGGTGGCCTATAACTTTTTGGTGCAATACGCTAGGAAATATATTACTCTGGTATTGGCATTTTAACGCATGTATTTGCGTATATTACTGAAATATATCTCATTTAAAACTAATTTGAAACAATATTTGAATATATTTTATTGGGTCTTATAACTTTTTGTTGCAATACGCTAGGTAATATATTACTCTGGTACTCGCATTTTAACGCTTGTAATTAAGTATACTACTGCAATATGTCTCATTTGAAACGAATTTGAATCAATATCTGAACATTTTTAATGGTGAACTATAACTTTTTAGTACAATACGCTAAGAAATATATTACTCAGGTATTGGCATTTTAACGCTTGTATTTGCGTATATTACTGAAATATGTCTCATTTCAGACGAATTTGTATCAACATCTGAACATATTTTATGGAGTCCTATAAATTTTAGTGCAATACGCTAGTAAATATATTACTCTGTTATTGGTATTTTAACGCTTGTATTTGCGTATATTACAGCAATATGTCTCATTTGAAACGAATTTGAATCAATTTCTGAACATATTTAATGGTGGCCTATAACATTTTGGTGCAATACGCTAGGAAATATATTACTCTGGTATTGGCATTTTAACGCTTGTATTTGCGTATATAACTGTAATATGTCTCATATATTCCTCTCGTATTGGCATTTTAACGCTTGTATTTGCATATATTACTGCAATATGTCTCATTTGAAACGAATTTGAATCAATTTTTGAACATATTTAATGGTGGCCTATAACTTTTTGGTGCAATACGCTAGGAAATATATTACTCTGGTATTGGCATTTTAACGCTTGTATTTGTGTATATAACTGCAATATGTCTCATATATTCCTCTCGTATTGGCATTTTAACGCTTGTATTTGCGTATATTACTGCAATATGTCTCATTTGAAACGAATTTGAATCAATTTCTGAACATATTTTATTGGGTACTATTTTTTTTCTGTGCAATACGCTAGGAAATATATTACTCTGGTATTGGCATTTTAACGCTTGTATTTGTGTATATAACTGCAATATGTATCATATATTCCTCTCGTATTGGCATTTTAACGCTTGTATATGCGTATATTACTGCAATATGTCTCATTTGAAACGAATTTGAATCAATTTCTGAACATATTTAATGGTGGCCTATAAATTTTTAGTGCAAGACGCCAAGAAATATATTACTCTGATATTGGCATTTTAACGCTTGTATTTGCGTATATAACTGCAATATGTCTCATATATTCCTTTCGTATTGGCATTTTAACGCTTGTATTTGCGTATATTACTGCAATATGTCTCATTTGAAACGAATTTGAATCAATTTCTGAACATATTTAATGGTGGCCTATAACTTTTTGGTGCAATACGCTAGGAAATATATTACTCTGGTATTGGCATTTTAACGCTTGTATTAACGTATATTACTGAAATATGTCTCATTTAAAACGAATTTGAAACAATATCTGAATATATTTTATTGGGTTCTATAACTTTTTGGTGCAATACGCTAGGAAATATATTACTCTGGTATTGGCATTTTAACGCTTGTATTTGCGTATATTACTGCAATATGTATCATTTCAAACGAATTTGTATCAACATCTGAACATATTTTATGGAGTCCTATAACTTTTTAGTGCAAGACGCCAAGAAATATATTACTCTGATATTGGCATTTTAACGCTTGTATTTGCGTACATAACTGCAATATGTCTCATATATTCCTCTCGTATTGGCATTTTAACGCTTGTATTTGCGTATATTTGAATCAATTTCTGAACATATTTAATGGTGGCCTATAACTTTTTAGTGCAAGACGCCAAGAAATATATTACTCTGATATTGGCATTTTAACGCTTGTATTTGCGTATATAACTGCAATATGTCTCATATATTCCTCTCGTATTGGCATTTTAACGCTTGTATTTGCGTATATTACTGCAATATGTCTCATTTGAAACGAATTTGAATCAATTGATCCGTACATATTTTACGGGGTCCTATAACTTTTTGGTGCAATACGCTAGGAAATATATTACTCTGGTATTGGCATTTTAACGCTTGTATTTGCGTATATTACTGAAATATGTCTCATTTCAAACGAATTTGAAACAATATCTGAATATATTTTATTGGGTCCTATAACTTTTTGGTGCAATACGCTAGGAAATATATTACTCTGGTATTCGCATTTTAACGCTTGTAATTAAGTATACTACTGCAATATGTCTCATTTGAAACGAATTTGAATCAATATCTGAATATTTTTAATGGTGAACTATAACTTTTTAGTACAATACGCTAAGAAATATATTACTCAGGTATTGGCATTTTAACGCTTGTATTTGCGTATATTACTGAAATATGTCTCATTTAAAACGAATTTGAATCAATATCTGAACATATTTTATTGGGTACTATAACTTTTCTGTGCAATACGCTAGGAAATATATTACGCTGGTATTGGCATTTTAACGCTTGTATTTGCGTATATAACTGCAATATGTCTCATATATTCCTCTCGTATTGGCATTTTAACGCTTGTATTTATGTATATTACTGCAATATGTTTTTTTGAAACGAATTTGAATCAATTGATCCGTACATATTTTACGGGGTCCTATTACTTTTTGGTGCAATATGCTAGGAAATATATTACTCTGGTATTGGCATTTTAACGCTTGTATTTGCGTTAATAACTGCAATATGTCTCATATATTCCTCTCGTATTGGCATTTTAACGCTTGTATTTGCGTATATTACTGCAATATGTCTCATTTGAAACGAATTTGAATCAATTTCTGAACATATTTAATGGTGGCCTATAACTTTTTATTGCAAGACGCTAAGAAATATATTACTCTGGTATTGGCATTTTAACGCTTGCATTTGCGTATATTACTGCAATATGTATCTTTTCAAACGAATTTGTATCAACATCTGAACATATTTTATGGAGTCCTATAACTTTTTAGTGCAAGACGCCAAGAAATATATTACTCTGATATTGGCATTTTAACGCTTGTATTTGCGTATATAACTGCAATATGTCTCATATATTCCTCTCGTATTGGCATTTTAACGCTTGTATTTGCGTATATTACTGCAATATGTCTCATTTGAAACGAATTTGAATCAATTGATCCGTACATATTTTACGGGGTCCTATAACTTTTTGGTGCAATACGCTAGGAAATATATTACTCTGGTATTGGCATTTTAACGCTTGTTTTTGCGTATATTACTGAAATATGTCTCATTTCAAACGAATTTGAAACAATATCTGAATATATTTTATTGGGTCCTATAACTTTTTGGTGCAATACGCTAGGAAATATATTACTCTGGTATTCGCATTTTAACGCTTGTAATTAAGTATACTACTGCAATATGTCACATTTGAAACGAATTTGAATCAATATCTGAATATTTTTAATGGTGAACTATAACTTTTTAGTACAATACGCTAAGAAATATATTACTCAGGTATTGGCATTTTAACGCTTGTATTTGCGTATATTACTGAAATATGTCTCATTTAAAACGAATTTGAATCAATATCTGAACATATTTTATTGGGTACTATAACTTTTCTGTGCAATACGCTAGGAAATATATTACGCTGGTATTGGCATTTTAACGCTTGTATTTGCGTATATAACTGCAATATGTCTCATATATTCCTCTCGTATTGGCATTTTAACGCTTGTATTTGCGTATATTACTGCAATATGTTTTTTTGAAACGAATTTGAATCAATTGATCCGTACATATTTTACGGGGTCCTATTACTTTTTGGTGCAATATGCTAGGAAATATATTACTCTGGTATTGGCATTTTAACGCTAGTATTTGCGTTAAAAACTGCAATATGTCTCATATATTCCTCTCGTATTGGCATTTTAACGCTTGTATTTGCGTATATTACTGCAATATGTCTCATTTGAAACGAATTTGAAACAATATCTGAACAATTTTAATGGTGGCTTAAAACTTTTTAGTACAATACGCTAAGAAATATATTACTCAGATATTGGCATTTTAACGCTTGTATTTGCGTATATTACTGAAATATGTCTCATTTAAAACGAATTTGAATCAATATCTGAACATATTTTATTGGGTACTATAACTTTTCTGTGCAATACGCTAGGAAATATATTACTCTGGTATTGGCATTTTAACGCTTCTTGTTGCGTATATAACTGCAATATGCCCCATATATTCCTCTCGTATTGGCATTTTAACGCTTGTATTTGCGTATATTACTGCAATATGTCTCATTTGAAACGAATTTGAATCAATTTCTGAACATATTTAATGGTGGCCTATAACTTTTTATTGCAAGACGCTAAGAAATATATTACTCTGGTATTGGCATTTTAACGCTTGCATTTGCGTATATTACTGCAATATGTATCTTTTCAAACGAATTTGTATCAACATCTGAACATATTTTATGGAGTCCCATAACTTTTTAGTGCAATACGCTAGGAAATATATTACTCTGGTATTGGCATCTTAACGCTTGTATTTGCGTATATTACAGCAATATGTCTCATTTGAAACGAATTTGAATCAATTGATCTGTACATATTTTATGGGGTCCTATAACTTTTTGGTGCAATACGCTAGAAAATATATTACTCTGGTATTGGCATTTTAACGCTTGTATTTGCGTATATTACTGCAATATGTCTCATATATTCCCCTCGTATTGGCATTTTAACGCTTGTATATGCGTATATTACTGCAATATGTCTCATTTGAAACGAATTTGAATCAATTTCTGAACATATTTAATGGTGGCCTATAACTTTTTGGTGCAATACGCTAGGAAATATATTACTCTGGTATTGGCATTTTAACGCTTGTATTAACGTATATTACTGAAATATGTCTCATTTAAAACGAATTTGAAACAATATCTGAATATATTTTATTGGGTCCTATAACTTTTTGGTGCAATACGCTAGGAAATATATTACTCTGGTATTCGCATTTTAACGCTTGTAATTAAGTATATTACTGCAATATGTATCTTTTCAAACGAATTTGTATCAACATCTGAACATATTTTATGGAGTCCTATAACTTTTTAGTGCAAGACGCCAAGAAATATATTACTCTGATATTGGCATTTTAACGCTTGTATTTGCGTATATAACTGCAATATGTCTCATATATTCCTCTCGTATTGGCATTTTAACGCTTGTATTTGCGTATATTACAGCAATATGTCTCATTTGAAACGAATTTGAATCAATTGATCGGTACATATTTTATGGGGTCCTATAACTTTTTGGTGCAATACGCTAGAAAATATATTACTCTGGTATTGGCATTTTAACGCTTGTATTTGCGTATATTACTGCAATATGTCTCATATATTCCTCTCGTATTGGCATTTTAACGCTTGTATTTGCGTATATTACTGCAATATGTCTCATTTGAATTGAATTTGAAACAATATCTGAACATATTTTATGGAGTCCTATAACTTTTTAGTGCAATAAGCTAGGAAATATATTACTCTGGTATTGGCATTTTAACGCTTGTATTTGCGTAAATAACTGCAATATGGCTCATATATTCCTCTCGTATTGGCATTTTAACGCTTGTATTTGCGTAAATAACTGCAATATGTCTCATATATTCCTCTCGTATTGGCATTTTAACGCTTGTATATGCGTATATTACTGCAATATGTCTCATTTGAAACGAATTTGAATCAATTTCTGAACAAATTTAATGGCGGCCTATAAATTTTTAGTGCAAGACGCCAAGAAATATATTACTCTGATATTGGCATTTTAACGCTTGTATTTGCGTATATAACTGCAATATGTCTCATATATTCCCCTCGTATTGGCATTTTAACGCTTGTATTTGCGTATATTACTGCAATATGTCTCATTTGAAACGAATTTGAATCAATTTCTGAACATATTTAATGGTGGCCTATAACTTTTTGGTGCAATACGCTAGGAAATATATTAGTCTGGTATTGGCATTTTAACGCTTGTATTTGCGTATATTAGTGCAATATGTCTCATTTCAAACGAATTTGTATCAACATCTGAACATATTTTATGGAGTCCTATAACTTTTTAGTGCAATAAGCTAGGAAATATATTACTCTGGTATTGGCATTTTAGCGCTTGTTGTTGCGTAAATAACTGCAATATGTCTCATATATTCCTCTCGTATTGGCATTTTAACGCTTGTATTTGCGTATATTACTGCAATATGTCTCATTTGAAACGAATTTGAAACAATATCTGAACAATTTTAATGGTGGCTTAAAACTTTTTAGTACAATACGCTAAGAAATATATTACTCAGATATTGGCATTTTAACGCTTGTATTTGCGTATATAACTGAAATATGTATCATTTCAAACGAATTTGTATCAACATCTGAACATATTTTATGGAGTCCTATAACTTTTTAGTGCAAGACGCCAAGAAATATATTACTCTGATATTGGCATTTTAACGCTTGTATTTGCGTATATAACTGCAATATGTCTCATATATTCCTCTCGTATTGGCATTTTAACGCTTGTATTTGCGTATATTACTGCAATATGTCTCATTTGAAACGAATTTGAATCAATTGATCCGTACATATTTTACGGGGTCCTATAACTTTTTGGTGCAATACGCTAGGAAATATATTACTCTGGTATTGGCATTTTAACGCTTGTATTTGCGTATATTACTGAAATATGTCTCATTTAAAACGAATTTGAAACAATATCTGAATATATTTTATTGGGTCCTATAACTTTTTGGTGCAATACGCTAGGAAATATATTACTCTGGTATTCGCATTTTAACGCTTGTAATTAAGTATACTACTGCAATATGTCTCATTTGAAACGAATTTGAATCAATATCTGAATATTTTTAATGGTGAACTATAACTTTTTAGTACAATACGCTAAGAAATATATTACTCAGGTATTGGCATTTTAACGCTTGTATTTGCGTATATTACTGAAATATGTCTCATTTAAAACGAATTTGAATCAATATCTGAACATATTTTATTGGGTACTATAACTTTTCTGTGCAATACGCTAGGAAATATATTACGCTGGTATTGGCATTTTAACGCTTGTATTTGCGTATATAACTGCAATATGTCTCATATATTCCTCTCGTATTGGCATTTTAACGCTTGTATTTGCGTATATTACTGCAATATGTTTTTTTGAAACGAATTTGAATCTATTGATCCGTACATATTTTACGGGGTCCTATTACTTTTTGGTGCAATATGCTAGGAAATATATTACTCTGGTATTGGCATTTTAACGCTTGTATTTGCGTTAATAACTGCAATATGTCTCATATATTCCTCTCGTATTGGCATTTTAACGCTTGTATTTGCGTATATTACTGCAATATGTCTCATTTGAAACGAATTTGAAACAATATCTGAACAATTTTAATGGTGGCTTAAAACTTTTTAGTACAATACGCTAAGAAATATATTACTCTGGTATTGGCATTTTAACGCTTGTATTTGCGTATATTACTGCAATATGTCTCATATATTCCCCTCGTATTGGCATTTTAAAGCTTGTATATGCGTATATTACTGCAATATGTCTCATTTGAAACGAATTTGAATCAATTTCTGAACATATTTAATGGTGGCCTATAACTTTTTGGTGCAATACGCTAGGAAATATATTACTCTGGTATTGGCATTTTAAAGCTTGTATTTGCGTATATTACTGAAATATGTCTCATTTAAAACGAATTTGAAACAATATCTGAATATATTTTATTGGGTCCCATAACTTTTTGGTGCAATACGCTAGGAAATATATTACTCTGGTATTCGCATTTTAACGCTTGTAATTAAGTATATTACTGCAATATGTATCTTTTCAAACGCATTTGTATCAACATCTGAACATATTTTATGCAGTCCTATAACTTTTTAGTGCAAGACGCCAAGAAATATATTACTCTGATATTGGCATTTTAACGCTTGTATTTGCGTATATAACTGCAATATGTCTCATATATTCCTCTCGTATTGGCATTTTAACGCTTGTATTTGCGTATATTACAGCAATATGTATCATTTGAAACGAATTTGAATCAATTGATCTGTACATATTTTATGGGGTCCTATAACTTTTTGGTGCAATACGCTAGAAAATATATTACTCTGGTATTGGCATTTTAACGCTTGTATTTGCGTATATTACTGCAATATGTCTCATATATTCCTCTCGTATTGGCATTTTACCGCTTGTATTTGCGTATATTACTGCAATATGTATCATTTCAAACGAAATTGTATCAACATCTGAACATATTTTATGGAGTCCTATAACTTTTTAGTGCAAGACGCCAAGAAATATATTACTCTGATATTGGCATTTTAACGCTTGTATTTGCGTATATAACTGCAATATGTCTCATATATTCCTCTCGTATTGGCATTTTAACGCTTGTATTTGCGTATATTACTGCAATATGTCTCATTTGAAACGAATTTGAATCAATTGATCCGTACATATTTTACGGGGTCCTATAACTTTTTGGTGCAATACGCTAGGAAATATATTAATCTGGTATTGGCATTTTAACGCTTGTATTTGCGTATATTACTGAAATATGTCTCATTTAAAACGAATTTGAATCAATATCTGAACATATTTTATTGGGTTCTATAACTTTTTGGTGCAATACGCTAGGAAATATATTACTCTGGTATTGGCATTTTAACGCTTGTATTTGCGTATATAACTGTAATATGTCTCATATATTCCTCTCGTATTGGCATTTTAACGCTTGTATTTGCATATATTACTGCAATATGTCTCATTTGAAACGAATTTGAATCAATTTTTGAACATATTTAATGGTGGCCTATAACTTTTTGGTGCAATACGCTAGGAAATATATTACTCTGGTATTGGCATTTTAACGCTTGTATTTGTGTATATAACTGCAATATGTCTCATATATTCCTCTCGTATTGGCATTTTAACGCTTGTATTTGCGTATATTACTGCAATATGTCTCATTTGAAACGAATTTGAATCAATTTCTGAACATATTTAATGGGGGCCTTTAACTTTTTGGTGCAATACGCTAAGATATATATTACTCAGGTATTGGCATTTTAACGCTTGTATTTGCGTATATTACTGAAATATGTCTCATTTAAAACGAATTTGAATCAATATCTGAACATATTTTATTGGGTACTATAATTTTTCTGTGCAATACGCTAGGAAATATATTACTCTGGTATTGGCATTTTAACGCTTGTATTTGTGTATATAACTGCAATATGTATCCAATATTCCTCTCGTATTGGTATTTTAATGCTTGTATTTGCGTATATTACTGCAATATGTCTCATTTGAAACGAATTTGAATCAATGTCTGAACATATTTAATGGTGGCCTATAACTTTTTAGTGCAAGACGCTAAGAAATATATTACTCTGGTATTGGCATTTTAACGCTTGCATTTGCGTATATTACTGCAATATGTATCTTTTAAACGAATTTGTATCAACATCTGAACATATTTTATGGAGTCCTATAACTTTTTAGTGCAAGACGCCAAGAAATATATTACTCTGATATTGGCATTTTAACGCTTGTATATATAACTGCAATATGTCTCATATAATCCTCTCGTATTGGCATTTTAACGCTTGTATTTGCGTATATTACTGCAATATGTTTTTTTGAAACGAATTTGAATCAATTGATCCGTACATATTTTACGGGGTCCTATTACTTTTTGGTGCAATATGCTAGGAAATATATTACTCTGGTATTGGCATTTTAACGCTTGTATTTGCGTTAATAACTGCAATATGTCTCATATATTCCTCTCGTATTGGCATTTTAACGCTTGTATTTGCGTATATTACTGCAATATGTCTCATTTGAAACGAATTTGAAACAATATCTGAACAATTTTAATGGTGGCTTAAAACTTTTTAGTACAATACGCTAAGAAATATATTACTCAGATATTGGCATTTTAACGCTTGTATTTGCGTATATTACTGAAATATGTCTCATTTAAAACGAATTTGAATCAATTTCTGAACATATTTTATTGGGTACTATAACTTTTCTGTGCAATACGCTAGGAAATATATTACTCTGGTATTGGCATTTTAACGCTTGTTGTTGCGTATATAACTGCAATATGTCTCATATATTCCTCTCGTATTGGCATTTTAACGCTTGTATTTGCGTATATTACTGCAATATGTCTCATTTGAAACGAATTTGAATCAATTTCTGTACATATTTAATGGTGGCCTATAACTTTTTATTGCAAGACGCTAAGAAATATATTACTCTGGTATTGGCATTTTAACGCTTGCATTTGCGTATATTACTGCAATATGTATCTTTTCAAACGAATTTGTATCAACATCTGAACATATTTTATGGAGTCCTATAACTTTTTAGTGCAATACGCTAGGAAATATATTACTCTGGTATTGGCATCTTAACGCTTGTATTTGCGTATATTACAGCAATATGTCTCATTTGAAACGAATTTGAATCAATTGATCTGTACATATTTTATGGGGTCCTATAACTTTTTGGTGCAATACGCTAGAAAATATATTACTCTGGTATTGGCATTTTAACGCTTGTATTTGCGTATATTACTGCAGTATGTCTCGTATATCCCCCTCGTATTGGCATTTTAACGCTTGTATATGCGTATATTACTGCAATATGTCTCATTTGAAACGAATTTGAATCAATTTCTGAACATATTTAATGGTGGCCTATAACTTTTTGGTGCAATACGCTAGGAAATATATTACTCTGGTATTGGCATTTTAACGCTTGTATTAACGTATATTACTAAAATATGTCTCATTTAAAACGAATTTGAAACAATATCTGAATATATTTTATTGGGTCCTGTAACTTTTTGGTGCAATACGCTAGGAAATATATTACTCTGGTATTCGCATTTTAACGCTTGTAATTAAGTATATTACTGCAATATGTATCTTTTCAAACGAATTTGTATCAACATCTGAACATATTTTATGGAGTCCTATAACTTTTTAGTGCAAGACGCCAAGAAATATATTACTCTGGTATTGGCATTTTAACGCTTGTATTTGCGTATATAACTGCAATATGTCTCATATATTCCTCTCGTATTGGCATTTTAACGCTTGTATTTGCGTATATTACTGCAATATGTCTCATATATTCCTCTCGTATTGGCATTTTAACGCTTGTATTTGCGTATATTACTGCAATATGTCTCATTTGAAACGAATTTGAATCAATTTCTGAACATATTTAATGGTGGCCTATAACGGTTTGGTGCAATACGCTAGGAAATATATTACTCTGGTATTGGCAATTTAACGCTTGTATTAACGTATATTACTGAAATATGTCTCATTTAAAACGAATTTGAAACAATATCTGAATATATTTTATTGGGTCCTATAACTTTTTGGTGCAATACGCTAGGAAATATATTACTCTGGTATTCGCATTTTAACGCTTGTAATTAAGTATATTACTGCAATATGTATCTTTTCAAACGAATTTGTATCAACATCTGAACATATTTTATGGAGTCCTATAACTTTTTAGTGCAAGACGCCAAGAAATATATTACTCTGATATTGGCATTTTAACGCTTGTATTTGCGTATATAACTGCAATATGTCTCATATATTCCTCTCGTATTGGCATTTTAACGCTTGTATTTGCGTATATTACTGCAATATGTCTCATATATTCCTCTCGTATTGGCATTTTAACGCTTGTATTTGCGTATATTACTGCAATATGTCTCATATATTCCTCTCGTATTGGCATTTTAACGCTTGTATATGCGTATATTACTGCAATATGTCTCATTTGAAACGAATTTGAATCAATTTCTGAACATATTTAATGGTGGCCTATAACTTTTTGGTGCAATACGCTAGGAAATATATTACTCTGGTATTGGCATTTTAAAGCTTGTATTTGCGTATATTACTGAAATCTGTCTCATTTAAAACGAATTTGAATCAATATCTGAACACATTTTATTGGGTCCTATAACTTTTTGGTGCAATACGCTAGGAAATATATTACTCTGGTATTCGCATTTTAACGCTTGTAATTAAGTATACTACTGCAATATGTCTCATTTGAAACGAATTTGAATCAATATCTGAATATTTTTAATGGTGAACTATAACTTTTTAGTACAATACGCTAAGAAATATATTACTCAGGTATTGGCATTTTAACGCTTGTATTTGCGTATATTACTGCAATATGTCTCATTTGAAACGAATTTGAATCAATTTCTGAACATATTTAATGGTGGCCTATAACTTTTTAGTGCAAGACGCTAAGAAATATATTACTCTGGTATTGGCATTTTAACGCTTGCATTTGCGTATATTACTGCAATATGTCTCATATATTCCTCTCGTATTGGCATTTTAACGCTTGTATTTGCGTATATTACTGCAATATGTCTCATATATTCCTCTCGTATTGGCATTTTAACGCTTGTATTTGCGTATATTACTGCAATATGTCTCATTTGAAACGAATTTGAATCAATTTCTGAACATATTTAATGGTGGCCTATAACGTTTTGGTGCAATACGCTAGGAAATATATTACTCTGGTATTGGCAATTTAACGCTTGTATTAACGTATATTACTGAAATATGTCTCATTTAAAACGAATTTGAAACAATATCTGAATATATTTTATTGGGTCCTATAACTTTTTGGTGCAATACGCTAGGAAATATATTACTCTGGTATTCGCATTTTAACGCTTGTAATTAAGTATATTACTGCAATATGTATCTTTTCAAACGAATTTGTATCAACATCTGAACATATTTTATGGAGTCCTATAACTTTTTAGTGCAAGACGCCAAGAAATATATTACTCTGGTATTGGCATTTTAACGCTTGTATTTGCGTATATTACTGAAATATGTCTCATTTAAAACGAATTTGAAACAATATCTGAATATATTTTATTGGGTCCTATAACTTTTTGGTGCAATACGCTAGGAAATATATTACTCTGGTATTCGCATTTTAACGCTTGTAATTAAGTATATTACTGCAATATGTATCTTTTCAAACGAATTTGTATCAACATCTGAACATATTTTATGGAGTCCTATAACTTTTTAGTGCAAGACGCCAAGAAATATATTACTCTGATATTGGCATTTTAACGCTTGTATTTGCGTATATAACTGCAATATGTCTCATATATTCCTCTCGTATTGGCATTTTAACGCTTGTATTTGCGTATATTACAGCAATATGTCTCATTTGAAACGAATTTGAATCAATTGATCTGTACATATTTTATGGGGTCCTATAACTTTTTGGTGCAATACGCTAGAAAATATATTACTCTGGTATTGGCATTTTAACGCTTGTATTTGCGTATATTACTGCAATATGTCTCATATATTCCTCTCGTATTGGCATTTTAACGCTTGTATTTGCGTATATTACTGCAATATGTCTCATTTGAAACGAATTTGAAACAATATCTGAACAATTTTAATGGTTGCTTAAAACTTTTTAGTACAATACGCTAGGAAATATATTACTCTGGTATTGGCATCTTAACGCTTGTATTTGCGTATATTACAGCAATATGTCTCATTTGAAACGAATTTGAATCAATTGATCTGTACATATTTTCTGGGGTCCTATAACTTTTTGGTGCAATACGCTAGAAAATATATTCCTCTCGTATTGGCATTTTAACGCTTGTATATGAGTATATTACTGCAATATGTCTCATTTGAAACGAATTTGAATCAATTTCTGAACATATTTAATGGTGGCCTAAAACTTTTTGGTGCAATACGCTAGGAAATATATTACTCTGGTATTGGCATTTTAAAGCTTGTATTTGCGTATATTACTGAAATATGTCTCATTTAAAACGAATTTGAAACAATATCTGAATATATTTTATTGGGTCCTATAACTTTTTGGTGCAATACGCTAGGAAATATATTACTCTGGTATTCGCATTTTAACGCTTGTAATTAAGTATACTACTGCAATATGTCTCATTTGAAACGAATTTGAATCAATATCTGAATATTTTTAATGGTGAACTATAACTTTTTAGTACAATACGCTAAGAAATATATTACTCAGGTATTGGCATTTTAACGCTTGTATTTGCGTATATTACTGAAATATGTCTCATTTAAAACGAATTTGAATCAATATCTGAAAATATTTTATTGGGTACTATAACTTTTCTGTGCAATACGCTAGGAAATATATTACGCTGGTATTGGCATTTTAACGCTTGCATTTGCGTATATAACTGCAATATGTCTCATATATTCCTCTCGTATTGGCATTTTAACGCTTGTATTTGCGTATATTACTGCAATATGTCTCATTTGAAACAAATTTGAATCAATTTCTGAACATATTTAATGGTGGCCTATAACTTTTTATTGCAAGACGCTAAGAAATATATTACTCTGGTATTGGCATTTTAACGCTTGCATTTGCGTATATTACTGCAATATGTATCTTTTCAAACGAATTTGTATCAACATCTGAACATATTTTAGGGAGTCCTATAACTTTTTAGTGCAAGACGCCAAGAAATATATTGCTCTGATATTGGCATTTTAACGCCTGTATTTGCGTATATAACTGCAATATGTCTCATATATTCCTCTCGTATTGGCATTTTAACGCTTGTATTTGCGTATATAACTGCAATATGTCTCATATATTCCTCTCGTATTGGCATTTTAACGCTTGTATTTGCATATATTACTGCAATATGTCTCATTTGAAATGAATTTGAATCAATTTCTGTACATATTTAATGGTGGCCTATAACTTTTTGGTGCAATACGCTAGGAAATATATTACTCTGGTATTGGCATTTTAACGCTTGTATTTGCGTATATTAGTGCAATATGTCTCATTTCAAACGAATTTGTATCAACATCTGAACATATTTTAATGGAGTCCTATAACTTTTTAGTGCAATAAGCTAGGAAATATATTACTCTGGTATTGGCATTTTAACGCTTGTATTTGCGTAAATAACTGCAATATGTCTCATATATTCCTCTCGTATTGGCATTTTAACGCTTGTATTTGCGTATATTACTGCAATATGTCTCATTTGAAACGAATTTGAATCAATTTCTGAACAAATTTAATGGTGGCCTATAAATTTTTAGTGCAAGACGCCAAGAAATATATTACTCTGATATTGGCATTTTAACGCTTGTATTTGCGTATATAACTGCAATATGTCTCATATATTCCTTTCGTATTGGCATTTTAACGCTTGTATTTGCGTATATTACTGCAATATGTCTCATTTGAAACGAATTTGAATCAATTTCTGAACATATTTAATGGTGGCCTATAACTTTTTGGTGCAATACGCTAGGGAATATATTACTCTGGTATTGGCATTTTAAAGCTTGCATTTGCGTATATTAGTGCAATATGTCTCATTTCAAACGAATTTGTATCAACATCTGAACATATTTTAATGGAGTCCTATAACTTTTTGGTGCAATACGCTAGGAAATATATTACTCTGGTATTGGCATTTTAACGCTTGTATTTGCGTATATAACTGTAATATGTCTCATATATTCCTCTCGTATTGGCATTTTAACGCTTGTATTTGCATATATTACTGCAATATGTCTCATTTGAAACGAATTTGAATCAATTTTTGAACATATTTAATGGTGGCCTATAACTTTTTGGTGCAATACGCTAGGAAATATATTACTCTGGTATTGGCATTTTAACGCTTGTATTTGTGTATATAACTGCAATATGTCTCATATATTCCTCTCGTATTGGCATTTTAACGCTTGTATTTGCGTATATTACTGCAATATGTCTCATTTGAAACGAATTTGAATCAATTTCTGAACATATTTAATGGGGGCCTTTAACTTTTTGGTGCAATACGCTAAGATATATATTACTCAGGTATTGGCATTTTAACGCTTGTATTTGCGTATATTACTGAAATATGTCTCATTTAAAACGAATTTGAATCAATATCTGAACATATTTTATTGGGTACTATAATTTTTCTGTGCAATACGCTAGGAAATATATTACTCTGGTATTGGCATTTTAACGCTTGTATTTGTGTATATAACTGCAATATGTATCCAATATTCCTCTCGTATTGGTATTTTAATGCTTGTATTTGCGTATATTACTGCAATATGTCTCATTTGAAACGAATTTGAATCAATGTCTGAACATATTTAATGGTGGCCTATAACTTTTTAGTGCAAGACGCTAAGAAATATATTACTCTGGTATTGGCATTTTAACGCTTGCATTTGCGTATATTACTGCAATATGTATCTTTTAAACGAATTTGTATCAACATCTGAACATATTTTATGGAGTCCTATAACTTTTTAGTGCAAGACGCCAAGAAATATATTACTCTGATATTGGCATTTTAACGCTTGTATATATAACTGCAATATGTCTCATATAATCCTCTCGTATTGGCATTTTAACGCTTGTATTTGCGTATATTACTGCAATATGTTTTTTTGAAACGAATTTGAATCAATTGATCCGTACATATTTTACGGGGTCCTATTACTTTTTGGTGCAATATGCTAGGAAATATATTACTCTGGTATTGGCATTTTAACGCTTGTATTTGCGTTAATAACTGCAATATGTCTCATATATTCCTCTCGTATTGGCATTTTAACGCTTGTATTTGCGTATATTACTGCAATATGTCTCATTTGAAACGAATTTGAAACAATATCTGAACAATTTTAATGGTGGCTTAAAACTTTTTAGTACAATACGCTAAGAAATATATTACTCAGATATTGGCATTTTAACGCTTGTATTTGCGTATATTACTGAAATATGTCTCATTTAAAACGAATTTGAATCAATTTCTGAACATATTTTATTGGGTACTATAACTTTTCTGTGCAATACGCTAGGAAATATATTACTCTGGTATTGGCATTTTAACGCTTCTTGTTGCGTATATAACTGCAATATGTCTCATATATTCCTCTCGTATTGGCATTTTAACGCTTGTATTTGCGTATATTACTGCAATATGTCTCATTTGAAACGAATTTGAATCAATTTCTGAACATATTTAATGGTGGCCTATAACTTTTTATTGCAAGACGCTAAGAAATATATTACTCTGGTATTGGCATTTTAACGCTTGCATTTGCGTATATTACTGCAATATGTATCTTTTCAAACGAATTTGTATCAACATCTGAACATATTTTATGGAGTCCCATAACTTTTTAGTGCAATACGCTAGGAAATATATTACTCTGGTATTGGCATCTTAACGCTTGTATTTGCGTATATTACAGCAATATGTCTCATTTGAAACGAATTTGAATCAATTGATCTGTACATATTTTATGGGGTCCTATAACTTTTTGGTGCAATACGCTAGAAAATATATTACTCTGGTATTGGCATTTTAACGCTTGTATTTGCGTATATTACTGCAGTATGTCTCGTATATCCCCCTCGTATTGGCATTTTAACGCTTGTATATGCGTATATTACTGCAATATGTCTCATTTGAAACGAATTTGAATCAATTTCTGAACATATTTAATGGTGGCCTATAACTTTTTGGTGCAATACGCTAGGAAATATATTACTCTGGTATTGGCATTTTAACGCTTGTATTAACGTATATTACTAAAATATGTCTCATTTAAAACGAATTTGAAACAATATCTGAATATATTTTATTGGGTCCTGTAACTTTTTGGTGCAATACGCTAGGAAATATATTACTCTGGTATTCGCATTTTAACGCTTGTAATTAAGTATATTACTGCAATATGTATCTTTTCAAACGAATTTGTATCAACATCTGAACATATTTTATGGAGTCCTATAACTTTTTAGTGCAAGACGCCAAGAAATATATTACTCTGATATTGGCATTTTAACGCTTGTATTTGCGTATATAACTGCAATATGTCTCATATATTCCTCTCGTATTGGCATTTTAACGCTTGTATTTGCGTATATTACTGCAATATGTCTCATATATTCCTCTCGTATTGGCATTTTAACGCTTGTATTTGCGTATATTACTGCAATATGTCTCATTTGAAACGAATTTGAATCAATTTCTGAACATATTTAATGGTGGCCTATAACGTTTTGGTGCAATACGCTAGGAAATATATTACTCTGGTATTGGCAATTTAACGCTTGTATTAACGTATATTACTGAAATATGTCTCATTTAAAACGAATTTGAAACAATATCTGAATATATTTTATTGGGTCCTATAACTTTTTGGTGCAATACGCTAGGAAATATATTACTCTGGTATTCGCATTTTAACGCTTGTAATTAAGTATATTACTGCAATATGTATCTTTTCAAACGAATTTGTATCAACATCTGAACATATTTTATGGAGTCCTATAACTTTTTAGTGCAAGACGCCAAGAAATATATTACTCTGATATTGGCATTTTAACGCTTGTATTTGCGTATATAACTGCAATATGTCTCATATATTCCTCTCGTATTGGCATTTTAACGCTTGTATTTGCGTATATTACTGCAATATGTCTCATATATTCCTCTCGTATTGGCATTTTAACGCTTGTATTTGCGTATATTACTGCAATATGTCTCATATATTCCTCTCGTATTGGCATTTTAACGCTTGTATATGAGTATATTACTGCAATATGTCTCATTTGAAACGGATTTGAATCAATTTCTGAACATATTTAATGGTGGCCTAAAACTTTTTGGTGCAATACGCTAGGAAATATATTACTCTGGTATTGGCATTTTAAAGCTTGTATTTGCGTATATTACTGAAATATGTCTCATTTAAAACGAATTTGAAACAATATCTGAATATATTTTATTGGGTCCTATAACTTTTTGGTGCAATACGCTAGGAAATATATTACTCTGGTATTCGCATTTTAACGCTTGTAATTAAGTATACTACTGCAATATGTCTCATTTGAAACGAATTTGAATCAATATCTGAATATTTTTAATGGTGAACTATAACTTTTTAGTACAATACGCTAAGAAATATATTACTCAGGTATTGGCATTTTAACGCTTGTATTTGCGTATATTACTGCAATATGTCTCATTTGAAACAAATTTGAATCAATTTCTGAACATATTTAATGGTGGCCTATAACTTTTTATTGCAAGACGCTAAGAAATATATTACTCTGGTATTGGCATTTTAACGCTTGTATTTGCGTATATTACTGCAATATGTCTCATATATTCCTCTCGTATTGGCATTTTAACGCTTGTATTTGCGTATATTACTGCAATATGTCTCATATATTCCTCTCGTATTGGCATTTTAACGCTTGTATATGCGTATATTACTGCAATATGTCTCATTTGAAACGAATTTGAATCAATTTCTGAACATATTTAATGGTGGCCTATAACGTTTTGGTGCAATACGCTAGGAAATATATTACTCTGGTATTGGCAATTTAACGCTTGTATTAACGTATATTACTGAAATATGTCTCATTTAAAACGAATTTGAAACAATATCTGAATATATTTTATTGGGTCCTATAACTTTTTGGTGCAATACGCTAGGAAATATATTACTCTGGTATTCGCATTTTAACGCTTGTAATTAAGTATATTACTGCAATATGTATCTTTTCAAACGAATTTGTATCAACATCTGAACATATTTTATGGAGTCCTATAACTTTTTAGTGCAAGACGCCAAGAAATATATTACTCTGGTATTGGCATTTTAACGCTTGTATTAACGTATATTACTGAAATATGTCTCATTTAAAACGAATTTGAAACAATATCTGAATATATTTTATTGGGTCCTATAACTTTTTGGTGCAATACGCTAGGAAATATATTACTCTGGTATTCGCATTTTAACGCTTGTAATTAAGTATATTACTGCAATATGTATCTTTTCAAACGAATTTGTATCAACATCTGAACATATTTTATGGAGTCCTATAACTTTTTAGTGCAAGACGCCAAGAAATATATTACTCTGATATTGGCATTTTAACGCTTGTATTTGCGTATATAACTGCAATATGTCTCATATATTCCTCTCGTATTGGCATTTTAACGCTTGTATTTGCGTATATTACAGCAATATGTCTCATTTGAAACGAATTTGAATCAATTGATCTGTACATATTTTATGGGGTCCTATAACTTTTTGGTGCAATACGCTAGAAAATATATTACTCTGGTATTGGCATTTTAACGCTTGTATTTGCGTATATTACTGCAATATGTCTCATATATTCCTCTCGTATTGGCATTTTAACGCTTGTATTTGCGTATATTACTGCAATATGTCTCATTTGAAACGAATTTGAAACAATATCTGAACAATTTTAATGGTTGCTTAAAACTTTTTAGTACAATACGCTAGGAAATATATTACTCTGGTATTGGCATCTTAACGCTTGTATTTGCGTATATTACAGCAATATGTCTCATTTGAAACGAATTTGAATCAATTGATCTGTACATATTTTCTGGGGTCCTATAACTTTTTGGTGCAATACGCTAGAAAATATATTCCTCTCGTATTGGCATTTTAACGCTTGTATATGAGTATATTACTGCAATATGTCTCATTTGAAACGAATTTGAATCAATTTCTGAACATATTTAATGGTGGCCTAAAACTTTTTGGTGCAATACGCTAGGAAATATATTACTCTGGTATTGGCATTTTAACGCTTGTATTTGCGTATATTACTGAAATATGTCTCATTTAAAACGAATTTGAAACAATATCTGAATATATTTTATTGGGTCCTATAACTTTTTGGTGCAATACGCTAGGAAATATATTACTCTGGTATTCGCATTTTAACGCTTGTAATTAAGTATACTACTGCAATATGTCTCATTTGAAACGAATTTGAATCAATATCTGAATATTTTTAATGGTGAACTATAACTTTTTAGTACAATACGCTAAGAAATATATTACTCAGGTATTGGCATTTTAACGCTTGTATTTGCGTATATTACTGAAATATGTCTCATTTAAAACGAATTTGAATCAATATCTGAAAATATTTTATTGGGTACTATAACTTTTCTGTGCAATACGCTAGGAAATATATTACGCTGGTATTGGCATTTTAACGCTTGTATTTGCGTATATAACTGCAATATGTCTCATATATTCCTCTCGTATTGGCATTTTAACGCTTGTATTTGCGTATATAACTGCAATATGTCTCATATATTCCTCTCGTATTGGCATTTTAACGCTTGTATTTGCGTATATTACTGCAATATGTCTCATTTGAAACGAATTTGAATCAATTTCTGTACATATTTAATGGTGGCCTATAACTTTTTGGTGCAATACGCTAGGAAATATATTACTCTGGTATTGGCATTTTAACGCTTGTATTTGCGTATATTAGTGCAATATGTCTCATTTCAAACGAATTTGTATCAACATCTGAACATATTTTAATGGAGTCCTATAACTTTTTAGTGCAATAAGCTAGGAAATATATTACTCTGGTATTGGCATTTTAACGCTTGTATTTGCGTAAATAACTGCAATATGTCTCATATATTCCTCTCGTATTGGCATTTTAACGCTTGTATTTGCGTATATTACTGCAATATGTCTCATTTGAAACGAATTTGAATCAATTTCTGAACAAATTTAATGGTGGCCTATAAATTTTTAGTGCAAGACGCCAAGAAATATATTACTCTGATATTGGCATTTTAACGCTTGTATTTGCGTATATAACTGCAATATGTCTCATATATTCCTTTCGTATTGGCATTTTAACGCTTGTATTTGCGTATATTACTGCAATATGTCTCATTTGAAACGAATTTGAATCAATTTCTGAACATATTTAATGGTGGCCTATAACTTTTTGGTGCAATACGCTAGGAAATATATTACTCTGGTATTGGCATTTTAAAGCTTGTATTTGCGTATATTAGTGCAATATGTCTCATTTCAAACGAATTTGTATCAACATCTGAACATATTTTAATGGAGTCCTATAACTTTTTGGTGCAATACGCTAGGAAATATATTACTCTGGTATTGGCATTTTAACGCTTGTATTTGCGTATATAACTGTAATATGTCTCATATATTCCTCTCGTATTGGCATTTTAACGCTTGTATTTGCGTATATTACTGCAATATGTCTCATTTGAAACGAATTTGAATCAATTTTTGAACATATTTAATGGTGGCCTATAACTTTTTGGTGCAATACGCTAGGAAATATATTACTCTGGTATTGGCATTTTAACGCTTGTATTTGTGTATATAACTGCAATATGTCTCATATATTCCTCTCGTATTGGCATTTTAACGCTTGTATTTGCGTATATTACTGCAATATGTCTCATTTGAAACGAATTTGAATCAATTTCTGAACATATTTAATGGGGGCCTTTAACTTTTTGGTGCAATACGCTAAGATATATATTACTCAGGTATTGGCATTTTAACGCTTGTATTTGCGTATATTACTGAAATATGTCTCATTTAAAACGAATTTGAATCAATATCTGAACATATTTTATTGGGTACTATAATTTTTCTGTGCAATACGCTAGGAAATATATTACTCTGGTATTGGCAATTTAACGCTTGTATTAACGTATATTACTGAAATATGTCTCATTTAAAACGAATTTGAAACAATATCTGAATATATTTTATTGGGTCCTATAACTTTTTGGTGCAATACGCTAGGAAATATATTACTCTGGTATTCGCATTTTAACGCTTGTAATTAAGTATATTACTGCAATATGTATCTTTTCAAACGAATTTGTATCAACATCTGAACATATTTTATGGAGTCCTATAACTTTTTAGTGCAAGACGCCAAGAAATATATTACTCTGGTATTGGCATTTTAACGCTTGTATTAACGTATATTACTGAAATATGTCTCATTTAAAACGAATTTGAAACAATATCTGAATATATTTTATTGGGTCCTATAACTTTTTGGTGCAATACGCTAGGAAATATATTACTCTGGTATTCGCATTTTAACGCTTGTAATTAAGTATATTACTGCAATATGTATCTTTTCAAACGAATTTGTATCAACATCTGAACATATTTTATGGAGTCCTATAACTTTTTAGTGCAAGACGCCAAGAAATATATTACTCTGATATTGGCATTTTAACGCTTGTATTTGCGTATATAACTGCAATATGTCTCATATATTCCTCTCGTATTGGCATTTTAACGCTTGTATTTGCGTATATTACAGCAATATGTCTCATTTGAAACGAATTTGAATCAATTGATCTGTACATATTTTATGGGGTCCTATAACTTTTTGGTGCAATACGCTAGAAAATATATTACTCTGGTATTGGCATTTTAACGCTTGTATTTGCGTATATTACTGCAATATGTCTCATATATTCCTCTCGTATTGGCATTTTAACGCTTGTATTTGCGTATATTACTGCAATATGTCTCATTTGAAACGAATTTGAAACAATATCTGAACAATTTTAATGGTTGCTTAAAACTTTTTAGTACAATACGCTAGGAAATATATTACTCTGGTATTGGCATCTTAACGCTTGTATTTGCGTATATTACAGCAATATGTCTCATTTGAAACGAATTTGAATCAATTGATCTGTACATATTTTCTGGGGTCCTATAACTTTTTGGTGCAATACGCTAGAAAATATATTCCTCTCGTATTGGCATTTTAACGCTTGTATATGAGTATATTACTGCAATATGTCTCATTTGAAACGAATTTGAATCAATTTCTGAACATATTTAATGGTGGCCTAAAACTTTTTGGTGCAATACGCTAGGAAATATATTACTCTGGTATTGGCATTTTAAAGCTTGTATTTGCGTATATTACTGAAATATGTCTCATTTAAAACGAATTTGAAACAATATCTGAATATATTTTATTGGGTCCTATAACTTTTTGGTGCAATACGCTAGGAAATATATTACTCTGGTATTCGCATTTTAACGCTTGTAATTAAGTATACTACTGCAATATGTCTCATTTGAAACGAATTTGAATCAATATCTGAATATTTTTAATGGTGAACTATAACTTTTTAGTACAATACGCTAAGAAATATATTACTCAGGTATTGGCATTTTAACGCTTGTATTTGCGTATATTACTGAAATATGTCTCATTTAAAACGAATTTGAATCAATATCTGAAAATATTTTATTGGGTACTATAACTTTTCTGTGCAATACGCTAGGAAATATATTACGCTGGTATTGGCATTTTAACGCTTGCATTTGCGTATATAACTGCAATATGTCTCATATATTCCTCTCGTATTGGCATTTTAACGCTTGTATTTGCGTATATAACTGCAATATGTCTCATATATTCCTCTCGTATTGGCATTTTAACGCTTGTATTTGCATATATTACTGCAATATGTCTCATTTGAAACGAATTTGAATCAATTTCTGTACATATTTAATGGTGGCCTATAACTTTTTGGTGCAATACGCTAGGAAATATATTACTCTGGTATTGGCATTTTAACGCTTGTATTTGCGTATATTAGTGCAATATGTCTCATTTCAAACGAATTTGTATCAACATCTGAACATATTTTAATGGAGTCCTATAACTTTTTAGTGCAATAAGCTAGGAAATATATTACTCTGGTATTGGCATTTTAACGCTTGTATTTGCGTAAATAACTGCAATATGTCTCATATATTCCTCTCGTATTGGCATTTTAACGCTTGTATTTGCGTATATTACTGCAATATGTCTCATTTGAAACGAATTTGAATCAATTTCTGAACAAATTTAATGGTGGCCTATAAATTTTTAGTGCAAGACGCCAAGAAATATATT
Organism: Nebria salina; assembly: GCA_944039245.1. Taxonomy (NCBI): domain Eukaryota; kingdom Metazoa; phylum Arthropoda; class Insecta; order Coleoptera; family Carabidae; genus Nebria; species Nebria salina. The sequence continues at coordinate 226,178 of CALUEK010000207.1, forward strand.
ACTCTGATATTGGCATTTTAACGCTTGTATTTGCGTATATAACTGCAATATGTCTCATATATTCCTTTCGTATTGGCATTTTAACGCTTGTATTTGCGTATATTACTGCAATATGTCTCATTTGAAACGAATTTGAATCAATTTCTGAACATATTTAATGGTGGCCTATAACTTTTTGGTGCAATACGCTAGGAAATATATTACTCTGGTATTGGCATTTTAAAGCTTGTATTTGCGTATATTAGTGCAATATGTCTCATTTCAAACGAATTTGTATCAACATCTGAACATATTTTAATGGAGTCCTATAACTTTTTAGTGCAATACGCTAGGAAATATTTTACTCTGGTATTGGCATTTTAACGCTTGTATTTGCGTATATAACTGTAATATGTCTCATATATTCCTCTCGTATTGGCATTTTAACGCTTGTATTTGCGTATATTACTGCAATATGTCTCATTTGAAACGAATTTGAATCAATTTTTGAACATATTTAATGGTGGCCTATAACTTTTTGGTGCAATACGCTAGGAAATATATTACTCTGGTATTGGCATTTTAACGCTTGTATTTGCGTATATAACTGCAAGATGTCTCATATATTCCTCTCGTATTTGCATTTTAACGCTTGTATTTGCGTATATTACTGCAATATGTCTCATTTGAAACGAATTTGAATCAATTTCTGAACATATTTAATGGGGGCCTTTAACTTTTTGGTGCAATACGCTAAGATATATATTACTCAGGTATTGGCATTTTAACGCTTGTATTTGCGTATATTACTGAAATATGTCTCATTTAAAACGAATTTGAATCAATATCTGAACATATTTTATTGGGTACTATAATTTTTCTGTGCAATACGCTAGGAAATATATTACTCTGGTATTGGCATTTTAACGCTTGTATTTGTGTATATAACTGCAATATGTATCCAATATTCCTCTCGTATTGGTATTTTAATGCTTGTATTTGCGTATATTACTGCAATATGTCTCATTTGAAACGAATTTGAATCAATGTCTGAACATATTTAATGGTGGCCTATAACTTTTTAGTGCAAGACGCTAAGAAATATATTACTCTGGTATTGGCATTTTAACGCTTGCATTTGCGTATATTACTGCAATATGTATCTTTTAAACGAATTTGTATCAACATCTGAACATATTTTATGGAGTCCTATAACTTTTTAGTGCAAGACGCCAAGAAATATATTACTCTGATATTGGCATTTTAACGCTTGTATATATAACTGCAATATGTCTCATATAATCCTCTCGTATTGGCATTTTAACGCTTGTATTTGCGTATATTACTGCAATATGTTTTTTTGAAACGAATTTGAATCAATTGATCCGTACATATTTTACGGGGTCCTATTACTTTTTGGTGCAATATGCTAGGAAATATATTACTCTGGTATTGGCATTTTAACGCTTGTATTTGCGTTAATAACTGCAATATGTCTCATATATTCCTCTCGTATTGGCATTTTAACGCTTGTATTTGCGTATATTACTGCAATATGTCTCATTTGAAACGAATTTGAAACAATATCTGAACAATTTTAATGGTGGCTTAAAACTTTTTAGTACAATACGCTAAGAAATATATTACTCAGATATTGGCATTTTAACGCTTGTATTTGCGTATATTACTGAAATATGTCTCATTTAAAACGAATTTGAATCAATTTCTGAACATATTTTATTGGGTACTATAACTTTTCTGTGCAATACGCTAGGAAATATATTACTCTGGTATTGGCATTTTAACGCTTCTTGTTGCGTATATAACTGCAATATGTCTCATATATTCCTCTCGTATTGGCATTTTAACGCTTGTATTTGCGTATATTACTGCAATATGTCTCATTTGAAACGAATTTGAATCAATTTCTGAACATATTTAATGGTGGCCTATAACTTTTTATTGCAAGACGCTAAGAAATATATTACTCTGGTATTGGCATTTTAACGCTTGCATTTGCGTATATTACTGCAATATGTATCTTTTCAAACGAATTTGTATCAACATCTGAACATATTTTATGGAGTCCCATAACTTTTTAGTGCAATACGCTAGGAAATATATTACTCTGGTATTGGCATCTTAACGCTTGTATTTGCGTATATTACAGCAATATGTCTCATTTGAAACGAATTTGAATCAATTGATCTGTACATATTTTATGGGGTCCTATAACTTTTTGGTGCAATACGCTAGAAAATATATTACTCTGGTATTGGCATTTTAACGCTTGTATTTGCGTATATTACTGCAGTATGTCTCGTATATCCCCCTCGTATTGGCATTTTAACGCTTGTATATGCGTATATTACTGCAATATGTCTCATTTGAAACGAATTTGAATCAATTTCTGAACATATTTAATGGTGGCCTATAACTTTTTGGTGCAATACGCTAGGAAATATATTACTCTGGTATTGGCATTTTAACGCTTGTATTAACGTATATTACTAAAATATGTCTCATTTAAAACGAATTTGAAACAATATCTGAATATATTTTATTGGGTCCTGTAACTTTTTGGTGCAATACGCTAGGAAATATATTACTCTGGTATTCGCATTTTAACGCTTGTAATTAAGTATATTACTGCAATATGTATCTTTTCAAACGAATTTGTATCAACATCTGAACATATTTTATGGAGTCCTATAACTTTTTAGTGCAAGACGCCAAGAAATATATTACTCTGATATTGGCATTTTAACGCTTGTATTTGCGTATATAACTGCAATATGTCTCATATATTCCTCTCGTATTGGCATTTTAACGCTTGTATTTGCGTATATTACTGCAATATGTCTCATATATTCCTCTCGTATTGGCATTTTAACGCTTGTATATGCGTATATTACTGCAATATGTCTCATTTGAAACGAATTTGAATCAATTTCTGAACATATTTAATGGTGGCCTATAACGTTTTGGTGCAATACGCTAGGAAATATATTACTCTGGTATTGGCAATTTAACGCTTGTATTAACGTATATTACTGAAATATGTCTCATTTAAAACGAATTTGAAACAATATCTGAATATATTTTATTGGGTCCTATAACTTTTTGGTGCAATACGCTAGGAAATATATTACTCTGGTATTCGCATTTTAACGCTTGTAATTAAGTATATTACTGCAATATGTATCTTTTCAAACGAATTTGTATCAACATCTGAACATATTTTATGGAGTCCTATAACTTTTTAGTGCAAGACGCCAAGAAATATATTGCTCTGATATTGGCATTTTAACGCTTGTATTTGCGTATATAACTGCAATATGTCTCATATATTCCTCTCGTATTGGCATTTTAACGCTTGTATTTGCGTATATTACTGCAATATGTCTCATATATTCCTCTCGTATTGGCATTTTAACGCTTGTATTTGCGTATATTACTGCAATATGTCTCATATATTCCTCTCGTATTGGCATTTTAACGCTTGTATATGAGTATATTACTGCAATATGTCTCATTTGAAACGAATTTGAATCAATTTCTGAACATATTTAATGGTGGCCTAAAACTTTTTGGTGCAATACGCTAGGAAATATATTACTCTGGTATTGGCATTTTAAAGCTTGTATTTGCGTATATTACTGAAATATGTCTCATTTAAAACGAATTTGAAACAATATCTGAATATATTTTATTGGGTCCTATAACTTTTTGGTGCAATACGCTAGGAAATATATTACTCTGGTATTCGCATTTTAACGCTTGTAATTAAGTATACTACTGCAATATGTCTCATTTGAAACGAATTTGAATCAATATCTGAATATTTTTAATGGTGAACTATAACTTTTTAGTACAATACGCTAAGAAATATATTACTCAGGTATTGGCATTTTAACGCTTGTATTTGCGTATATTACTGCAATATGTCTCATTTGAAACGAATTTGAATCAATTTCTGAACATATTTAATGGTGGCCTATAACTTTTTATTGCAAGACGCTAAGAAATATATTACTCTGGTATTGGCATTTTAACGCTTGTATTTGCGTATATTACTGCAATATGTCTCATATATTCCTCTCGTATTGGCATTTTAACGCTTGTATTTGCGTATATTACTGCAATATGTCTCATATATTCCTCTCGTATTGGCATTTTAACGCTTGTATCTGCGTATATTACTGCAATATGTCTCATTTGAAACGAATTTGAATCAATTTCTGAACATATTTAATGGTGGCCTATAACGTTTTGGTGCAATACGCTAGGAAATATATTACTCTGGTATTGGCAATTTAACGCTTGTATTAACGTATATTACTGAAATATGTCTCATTTAAAACGAATTTGAAACAATATCTGAATATATTTTATTGGGTCCTATAACTTTTTGGTGCAATACGCTAGGAAATATATTACTCTGGTATTCGCATTTTAACGCTTGTAATTAAGTATATTACTGCAATATGTATCTTTTCAAACGAATTTGTATCAACATCTGAACATATTTTATGGAGTCCTATAACTTTTTAGTGCAAGACGCCAAGAAATATATTACTCTGGTATTGGCATTTTAACGCTTGTATTAACGTATATTACTGAAATATGTCTCATTTAAAACGAATTTGAAACAATATCTGAATATATTTTATTGGGTCCTATAACTTTTTGGTGCAATACGCTAGGAAATATATTACTCTGGTATTCGCATTTTAACGCTTGTAATTAAGTATATTACTGCAATATGTATCTTTTCAAACGAATTTGTATCAACATCTGAACATATTTTATGGAGTCCTATAACTTTTTAGTGCAAGACGCCAAGAAATATATTACTCTGATATTGGCATTTTAACGCTTGTATTTGCGTATATAACTGCAATATGTCTCATATATTCCTCTCGTATTGGCATTTTAACGCTTGTATTTGCGTATATTACAGCAATATGTCTCATTTGAAACGAATTTGAATCAATTGATCTGTACATATTTTATGGGGTCCTATAACTTTTTGGTGCAAGACGCTAGAAAATATATTACTCTGGTATTGGCATTTTAACGCTTGTATTTGCGTATATTACTGCAATATGTCTCATATATTCCTCTCGTATTGGCATTTTAACGCTTGTATTTGCGTATATTACTGCAATATGTCTCATTTGAAACGAATTTGAAACAATATCTGAACAATTTTAATGGTTGCTTAAAACTTTTTAGTACAATACGCTAGGAAATATATTACTCTGGTATTGGCATCTTAACGCTTGTATTTGCGTATATTACAGCAATATGTCTCATTTGAAACGAATTTGAATCAATTGATCTGTACATATTTTATGGGGTCCTATAACTTTTTGGTGCAATACGCTAGAAAATATATTCCTCTCGTATTGGCATTTTAACGCTTGTATATGCGTATATTACTGCAATATGTCTCATTTGAAACGAATTTGAATCAATTTCTGAACATATTTAATGGTGGCCTAAAACTTTTTGGTGCAATACGCTAGGAAATATATTACTCTGGTATTGGCATTTTAAAGCTTGTATTTGCGTATATTACTGAAATATGTCTCATTTAAAACGAATTTGAAACAATATCTGAATATATTTTATTGGGTCCTATAACTTTTTGGTGCAATACGCTAGGAAATATATTACTCTGGTATTCGCATTTTAACGCTTGTAATTAAGTATACTACTGCAATATGTCTCATTTGAAACGAATTTGAATCAATATCTGAATATTTTTAATGGTGAACTATAACTTTTTAGTACAATACGCTAAGAAATATATTACTCAGGTATTGGCATTTTAACGCTTGTATTTGCGTATATTACTGAAATATGTCTCATTTAAAACGAATTTGAATCAATATCTGAAAATATTTTATTGGGTACTATAACTTTTCTGTGCAATACGCTAGGAAATATATTACGCTGGTATTGGCATTTTAACGCTTGCATTTGCGTATATAACTGCAATATGTCTCATATATTCCTCTCGTATTGGCATTTTAACGCTTGTATTTGCGTATATTACTGCAATATGTCTCATTTGAAACAAATTTGAATCAATTTCTGAACATATTTAATGGTGGCCTATAACTTTTTATTGCAAGACGCTAAGAAATATATTACTCTGGTATTGGCATTTTAACGCTTGCATTTGCGTATATTACTGCAATATGTATCTTTTCAAACGAATTTGTATCAACATCTGAACATATTTTAGGGAGTCCTATAACTTTTTAGTGCAAGACGCCAAGAAATATATTGCTCTGATATTGGCATTTTAACGCCTGTATTTGCGTATATAACTGCAATATGTCTCATATATTCCTCTCGTATTGGCATTTTAACGCTTGTATTTGCGTATATAACTGCAATATGTCTCATATATTCCTCTCGTATTGGCATTTTAACGCTTGTATTTGCATATATTACTGCAATATGTCTCATTTGAAACGAATTTGAATCAATTTCTGTACATATTTAATGGTGGCCTATAACTTTTTGGTGCAATACGCTAGGAAATATATTACTCTGGTATTGGCATTTTAACGCTTGTATTTGCGTATATTAGTGCAATATGTCTCATTTCAAACGAATTTGTATCAACATCTGAACATATTTTAATGGAGTCCTATAACTTTTTAGTGCAATAAGCTAGGAAATATATTACTCTGGTATTGGCATTTTAACGCTTGTATTTGCGTAAATAACTGCAATATGTCTCATATATTCCTCTCGTATTGGCATTTTAACGCTTGTATTTGCGTATATTACTGCAATATGTCTCATTTGAAACGAATTTGAATCAATTTCTGAACAAATTTAATGGTGGCCTATAAATTTTTAGTGCAAGACGCCAAGAAATATATTACTCTGATATTGGCATTTTAACGCTTGTATTTGCGTATATAACTGCAATATGTCTCATATATTCCTTTCGTATTGGCATTTTAACGCTTGTATTTGCGTATATTACTGCAATATGTCTCATTTGAAACGAATTTGAATCAATTTCTGAACATATTTAATGGTGGCCTATAACTTTTTGGTGCAATACGCTAGGAAATATATTACTCTGGTATTGGCATTTTAAAGCTTGTATTTGCGTATATTAGTGCAATATGTCTCATTTCAAACGAATTTGTATCAACATCTGAACATATTTTAATGGAGTCCTATAACTTTTTAGTGCAATAAGCTAGGAAATATATTACTCTGGTATTGGCATTTTAACGCATGTATTTGCGTAAATAACTGCAATATGTCTCATATATTCCTCTCGTATTGGCATTTTAACGCTTGTATTTGCGTATATTACTGCAATATGTCTCATTTGAAACGAATTTGAAACAATATCTGAACAATTTTAATGGTGGCTTAAAACTTTTTAGTACAATACGCTAAGAAATATATTACTCAGATATTGGCATTTTAACGCTTGTATTTGCGTATATTACTGAAATATGTCTCATTTCAAACGAATTTGTATCAACATCTGAACATATTTTATGGAGTCCTATAACTTTTTAGTGCAAGACGCCAAGAAATATATTACTCTGATATTGGCATTTTAACGCTTGTATTTGCGTATATAACTGCAATATGTCTCATATATTCCTCTCGTATTGGCATTTTAACGCTTGTATTTGCGTATATTACTGCAATATGTCTCATTTGAAACGAATTTGAATCAATTGATCTGAACATATTTTATTGGGTTCTATAACTTTTTGGTGCAATACGCTAGGAAATATATTACTCTGGTATTGGCATTTTAACGCTTGTATTTGCGTATATTAGTGCAATATGTCTCATTTCAGGTGAATTTGTATCAACATCTGAACATATTTTATGGAGTCCTATAACTTTTTAGTGCAAGACGCCAAGAAATATATTACTCTGATATTGGCATTTTAACGCTTGTATTTGCGTATATAACTGCAATATGTCTCATATATTCCTCTCGTATTGGCATTTTAACGCTTGTATTTGCGTATATTACTGCAATATGTCTCATTTGAAACGAATTTGAATCAATTGATCTGTACATATTTTATGGGGTCCTATAACTTTTTGGTGCAATACGCTAGAAAATATATTACTCTGGTATTGGCATTTTAACGCTTGTATTTGCGTATATTACTGCAATATGTCTCATATATTCCTCTCGTATTGGGATTTTAACGCTTGTATTTGCGTATATTACTGCAATATGTCTCATTTGAAACGAATTTGAAACAATATCTGAACAATTTTAATGGTGGCTTAAAACTTTTTATTACAATACGCTAAGAAATATATTACTCAGATATTGGCATTTTAACGCTTGTATTTGCGTATATTACTGAAATATGTCTCATTTAAGACGAATTTGAATCAATATCTGAACATATTTTATTGGGTTCTATAACTTTTTGGTGCAATACGCTAGGAAATATATTACTCTGGTATTGGCATTTTAACGCTTGTATTTGCGTATATTACTGCAATATGTATCATTTCAAACGAATTTGTATCAACATCTGAACATATTTTATGGAGTCCTATAACTTTTTAGTGCAAGACGCCAAGAAATATATTACTCTGATATTGGCATTTTAACGCTTGTATTTGCGTATATAACTGCAATATGTCTCATATATTCCTCTCGTATTGGCATTTTAACGCTTGTATTTGCGTATATTAGTGCAATATGTCTCATTTCAGGCGAATTTGTATCAACATCTGAACATATTTTATGGAGTCCTATAACTTTTTAGTGCAATACGCTAGGAAATATATTACTCTGGTATTGGCATCTTAACGCTTGTATTTGCGTATATTACAGCAATATGTTTCATTTGAAACGAATTTGAATCAATTGATCTGTTAATATTTTATGGGGTCCTATAACTTTTTGGTGCAATACGCTAGAAAATATATTACTCTGGTATTCGCATTTTAACGCTTGTAATTAAGTATATTACTGCAATATGTATCTTTTCAAACGAATTTGTATCAACATCTGAACATATTTTATGGAGTCCTATAACTTTTTAGTGCAAGACGCCAAGAAATATATTACTCTGATATTGGCATTTTAACGCTTGTATTTGCGTATATTACTGCAATATGTCTCATATATTCCTCTCGTATTGGCATTTTAACGCTTGTATATGCGTATATTACTGCAATATGTCTCATTTGAAGCGAATTTGAATCAATTTCTGAACATATTTAATGGTGGCCTATAACTTTTTGGTGCAATACGCTAGGAAATATATTACTCTGGTATTGGCATTTTAACGCTTGTATTTGCGTAAATAACTGCAATATGTCTCATATATTCTTCTCGTATTGGCATTTTAACGCTTGTATTTGCGTATATTACTGCAATATGTCTCATTTGAAACGAATTTGAAACAATATCTGAACAATTTTAATGGTGGCTTAAAACCTTTTAGTACAATACGCTAAGAAATATATTACTCAGATATTGGCATTTTAACGCTTGTATTTGCGTATATTACTGAAATATGTCTCATTTAAAACGAATTTGAATCAATATCTGAACATATTTTATTGGGTTCTATAACTTTTTGGTGCAATACGCTAGGAAATATATTACTCTGGTATTGGCATTTTAACGCTTGTATTTGCGTATATTACTGCAATATGTATCATTTCAAACGAATTTGTATCAACATCTGAACATATTTTATGGAGTCCTATAACTTTTTAGTGCAAGACGCCAAGAAATATATTACTCTGATATTGGCATTTTAACGTTTGTATTTGCGTATATAACTGCAATATGTCTCATATATTCCTCTCGTATTGGCATTTTAACGCTTGTATTTGCGTATATTACTGCAATATGTCTCATTTGAAACGAATTTGAATCAATTGATCCGTACATATTTTACGGGGTCCTATAACTTTTTGGTGCAATACGCTAGGAAATATATTACTCTGGTATTGGCATTTTAACGCTTGTATTTGCGTATATTAGTGCAATATGTCTCATTTCAGGCGAATTTGTATCAACATCTGAACATATTTTATGGAGTCCTATAACTTTTTAGTGCAATACGCTAGGAAATATATTACTCTGGTATTGGCTTTTTAACGCTTGTATATGCGTATATTACTGCAATATGTCTCATTCGAAACGAATTTGAATCAATTTCTGAACATATTTAATGGTGGCCTATAAATTTTTGGTGCAATACGCTAGGAAATATATTACTCTGGTATTGGCATTTTAACGCTTGTATTTGCGTATATTACTGAAATATGTCTCATTTAAAACGAATTTGAAACAATATCTGAATATATTTTATTGGGTCCTATAACTTTTTGGTGCAATACGCTAGGAAATATATTACTCTGGTATTCGCATTTTAACGCTTGTAATTAAGTATACTACTGCAATATGTCTCATTTGAAACGAATTTGAATCAATATCTGAATATTTTTAATGGTGAACTATAACTTTTTAGTACAATACGCTAAGAAATATATTACTCAGGTATTGGTATTTTAACGCTTGTATTTGCGTATATTACTGAAATATGTCTCATTTAAAACGAATTTGAATCAATATCTGAACATATTTTATTGGGTACTATAACTTTTCTGTGCAATACGCTAGGAAATATATTACGCTGGTATTGGCATTTTAACGCTTGTATTTGCGTATATAACTGCAATATGTCTCATATATTCCTCTCGTATTGGCATTTTAACGCTTGTATTTGCGTATATTACTTCAATATGTCTCATTTGAAACGAATTTGAATCAGTTTCTGAACATATTTAATGGTGGCCTATAACTTTTTATTGCAAGACGCTAAGAAATATATTACTCTGGTATTGGCATTTTAACGCTTGCATTTGCGTATATTACTGCAATATGTATCTTTTCAAACGAATTTGTATCAACATCTGAACATATTTTAGGGAGTCCTATAACTTTTTAGTGCAAGACGCCAAGAAATATATTGCTCTGATATTGGCATTTTAACGCTTGTATTTGCGTATATAACTGCAATATGTCTCATATATTCCTCTCGTATTGGCATTTTAACGCTTGTATTTGCATATATTACTGCAATATGTCTCATTTGAAACGAATTTGAATCAATTGATCTGAACATATTTTATTGGGTTCTATAACTTTTTGGTGCAATACGCTAGGAAATATATTACTCTGGTATTGGCATTTTAACGCTTGTATTTGCGTATATTAGTGCAATATGTCTCATTTCAGGTGAATTTGTATCAACATCTGAACATATTTTATGGAGTCCTATAACTTTTTAGTGCAAGACGCCAAGAAATATATTACTCTGATATTGGCATTTTAACGCTTGTATTTGCGTATATAACTGCAATATGTCTCATATATTCCTCTCGTATTGGGATTTTAACGCTTGTATTTGCGTATATTACTGCAATATGTCTCATTTGAAACGAATTTGAAACAATATCTGAACAATTTTAATGGTGGCTTAAAACTTTTTAGTACAATACGCTAAGAAATATATTACTCAGATATTGGCATTTTAACGCTTGTATTTGCGTATATTACTGAAATATGTCTCATTTAAGACGAATTTGAATCAATATCTGAACATATTTTATTGGGTTCTATAACTTTTTGGTGCAATACGCTAGGAAATATATTACTCTGGTATTGGCATTTTAACGCTTGTATTTGCGTATATTACTGCAATATGTATCATTTCAAACGAATTTGTATCAACATCTGAACATATTTTATGGAGTCCTATAACTTTTTAGTGCAAGACGCCAAGAAATATATTACTCTGATATTGGAATTTTTACGCTTGTATTTGCGTATATAACTGCAATATGTCTCATATATTCCTCTCGTATTGGCATTTTAACGCTTGTATTTGCGTATATTACTGCAATATGTCTCATTTGAAACGAATTTGAATCAATTGATCTGTACATATTTTATGGGGTCCTATAACTTTTTGGTGCAATACGCTAGAAAATATATTACTCTGGTATTGGCATTTTAACGCTTGTATTTGCGTATATTACTGCAATATGTCTCATATATTCCTCTCGTATTGGGATTTTAACGCTTGTATTTGCGTATATTACTGCAATATGTCTCATTTGAAACGAATTAGAAACAATATCTGAACAATTTTAATGGTGGCTTAAAACTTTTTAGTACAATACGCTAAGAAATATATTACTCAGATATTGGCATTTTAACGCTTGTATTTGCGTATATTACTGAAATATGTCTCATTTAAGACGAATTTGAATCAATATCTGAACATATTTTATTGGGTTCTATAACTTTTTGGTGCAATACGCTAGGAAATATATTACTCTGGTATTGGCATTTTAACGCTTGTATTTGCGTATATTACTGCAATATGTATCATTTCAAACGAATTTGTATCAACATCTGAACATATTTTATGGAGTCCTATAACTTTTTAGTGCAAGACGCCAAGAAATATATTACTCTGATATTGGCATTTTAACGCTTGTATTTGCGTATATAACTGCAATATGTCTCATATATTCCTCTCGTTTTGGCATTTTAACGCTTGTATTTGCGTATATTACTGCAATATGTCTCATTTGAAACGAATTTGAATCAATTGATCCGTACATATTTTACGGGGTCCTATAACTTTTTGGTGCAATACGCTAGGAAATATATTACTCTGGTATTGGCATTTTAACGCTTGTATTTGCGTATATTAGTGCAATATGTCTCATTTCAGGCGAATTTGTATCAACATCTGAACATATTTTATGGAGTCCTATAACTTTTTAGTGCAATACGCTAGGAAATATATTACTCTGGTATTGGCATCTTAACGCTTGTATTTGCGTATATTACAGCAATATGTTTCATTTGAAACGAATTTGAATCAATTGATCTGTTAATATTTTATGGGGTCCTATAACTTTTTGGTGCAATACGCTAGAAAATATATTACTCTGGTATTGGCATTTTAACGCTTGTATTTGCGTATATTACTGCAATATGTCTCATATATTCCTCTCGTATTGGCATTTTAACGCTTGTATATGCGTATATTACTGCAATATGTCTCATTTGAAGCGAATTTGAATCAATTTCTGAACATATTTAATGGTGGCCTATAACTTTTTGGTGCAATACGCTAGGAAATATATTACTCTGGTATTGGCATTTTAACGCTTGTATTTGCGTAAATAACTGCAATATGTCTCATATATTCCTCTCGTATTGGCATTTTAACGCTTGTATTTGCGTATATTACTGCAATATGTCTCATTTGAAACGAATTTGAATCAATTGATCCGTACATATTTTACGGGGTCCTATAACTTTTTGGTGCAATACGCTAGGAAATATATTACTCTGGTATTGGCATTTTAACGCTTGTATTTGCGTATATTAGTGCAATATGTCTCATTTCAGGCGAATTTGTATCAACATCTGAACATATTTTATGGAGTCCTATAACTTTTTAGTGCAATACGCTAGGAAATATATTACTCTGGTATTGGCATCTTAACGCTTGTATTTGCGTATATTACAGCAATATGTCTCATTTGAAACGAATTTGAATCAATTGATCTGTACATATTTTCTGGGGTCCTATAACTTTTTGGTGCAATACGCTAGAAAATATATTACTCTGGTATTGGCATTTTAACGCTTGTATTTGCGTATATTACTGCAATATGTCTCATATATTCCTCTCGTATTGGCATTTTAACGCTTGTATATGCGTATATTACTGCAATATGTCTCATTTGAAACGAATTTGAATCAATTTCTGAACATATTTAATGGTGGCCTATAACTTTTTGGTGCAATACGCTAGGAAATATATTACTCTGGTATTGGCATTTTAACGCTTGTATTTGCGTATATTACTGAAATATGTCTCATTTAAAACGAATTTGAAACAATATCTGAATATATTTTATTGGGTCCTATAACTTTTTGGTGCAATACGCTAGGAAATATATTACTCTGGTATTCGCATTTTAACGCTTTTAATGAAGTATACTACTGCAATATGTCTCATTTGAAACGAATTTGAATCAATATCTGAATATTTTTAATGGTGAACTATAACTTTTTAGTACAATACGCTAAGAAATATATTACTCAGGTATTGGTATTTTAACGCTTGTATTTGCGTATATTACTGAAATATGTCTCATTTAAAACGAATTTGAATCAATATCTGAACATATTTTATTGGGTACTATAACTTTTCTGTGCAATACGCTAGGAAATATATTACGCTGGTATTGGCATTTTAACGCTTGTATTTGCGTATATAACTGCAATATGTCTCATATATTCCTCTCGTATTGGCATTTTAACGCTTGTATTTGCGTATATTACTTCAATATGTCTCATTTGAAACGAATTTGAATCAATTTCTGAACATATTTAATGGTGGCCTATAACTTTTTATTGCAAGACGCTAAGAAATATATTACTCTGGTATTGGCATTTTAACGCTTGCATTTGCGTATATTACTGCAATATGTATCTTTTCAAACGAATTTGTATCAACATCTGAACATATTTTAGGGAGTCCTATAACTTTTTAGTGCAAGACGCCAAGAAATATATTGCTCTGATATTGGCATTTTAACGCTTGTATTTGCGTATATAACTGCAATATGTCTCATATATTCCTCTCGTATTGGCATTTTAACGCTTGTATTTGCATATATTACTGCAATATGTCTCATTTGAAACGAATTTGAATCAATTTCTGTACATATTTAATGGTGGCCTATAACTTTTTGGTGCAATACGCTAGGAAATATATTACTCTGGTATTGGCATTTTAACGCTTGTATTTGCGTATATTAGTGCAATATGTCTCATTTCAAACGAATTTGTATCAACATCTGAACATATTTTAATGGAGTCCTATAACTTTTTAGTGCAATAAGCTAGGAAATATATTACTCTGGTATTGGCATTTTAACGCTTGTATTTGCGTAAATAACTGCAATATGTCTCATATATTCCTCTCGTATTGGCATTTTAACGCTTGTATTTGCGTATATTACTGCAATATGTCTCATTTGAAACGAATTTGAAACAATATCTGAACAATTTTAATGGTGGCTTAAAACTTTTTAGTACAATACGCTAAGAAATATATTACTCAGATATTGGCATTTTAACGCTTGTATTTGCGTATATTACTGAAATATGTCTCATTTCAAACGAATTTGTATCAACATCTGAACATATTTTATGGAGTCCTATAACTTTTTAGTGCAAGACGCCAAGAAATATATTACTCTGATATTGGCATTTTAACGCTTGTATTTGCGTATATAACTGCAATATGTCTCATATATTCCTCTCGTATTGGCATTTTAACGCTTGTATTTGCGTATATTACTGCAATATGTCTCATTTGAAACGAATTTGAATCAATTGATCTGAACATATTTTATTGGGTTCTATAACTTTTTGGTGCAATACGCTAGGAAATATATTACTCTGGTATTGGCATTTTAACGCTTGTATTTGCGTATATTACTGCAATATGTATCTTTTCAGGTGAATTTGTATCAACATCTGAACATATTTTATGGAGTCCTATAACTTTTTAGTGAAAGACGCCAAGAAATATATTACTCTGATATTGGCATTTTAACGCTTGTATTTGCGTATATAACTGCAATATGTCTCATATATTCCTCTCGTATTGGCATTTTAACGCTTGTTTTTGCGTATATTACTGCAATATGTCTCATTTGAAACGAATTTGAATCAATTGATCCGTACATATTTTACGGGGTCCTATAACTTTTTGGTGCAATACGCTAGGAAATATATTACTCTGGTATTGGCATTTTAACGCTTGTATTTGCGTATATTAGTGCAATATGTCTCATTTCAGGCGAATTTGTATCAACATCTGAACATATTTTATGGAGTCCTATAACTTTTTAGTGCAATACGCTAGGAAATATATTACTCTGGTATTGGCATCTTAACGCTTGTATTTGCGTATATTACAGCAATATGTTTCATTTGAAACGAATTTGAATCAATTGATCTGTTAATATTTTATGGGGTCCTATAACTTTTTGGTGCAATACGCTAGAAAATATATTACTCTGGTATTGGCATTTTAACGCTTGTATTTGCGTATATTACTGCAATATGTCTCATATATTCCTCTCGTATTGGCATTTTAACGCTTGTATATGCGTATATTACTGCAATATGTCTCATTTGAAGCGAATTTGAATCAATTTCTGAACATATTTAATGGTGGCCTATAACTTTTTGGTGCAATACGCTAGGAAATATATTACTCTGGTATTGGCATTTTAACGCTTGTATTTGCGTAAATAACTGCAATATGTCTCATATATTCCTCTCGTATTGGCATTTTAACGCTTGTATTTGCGTATATTACTGCAATATGTCTCATTTGAAACGAATTTGAATCAATTGATCCGTACATATTTTACGGGGTCCTATAACTTTTTGGTGCAATACGCTAGGAAATATATTACTCTGGTATTGGCATTTTAACGCTTGTATTTGCGTAT
The DNA here is from genome assembly GCA_944039245.1 of Nebria salina. Taxonomy (NCBI): domain Eukaryota; kingdom Metazoa; phylum Arthropoda; class Insecta; order Coleoptera; family Carabidae; genus Nebria; species Nebria salina. The sequence continues at coordinate 242,768 of CALUEK010000207.1, forward strand.
ATTAGTGCAATATGTCTCATTTCAGGCGAATTTGTATCAACATCTGAACATATTTTATGGAGTCCTATAACTTTTTAGTGCAATACGCTAGGAAATATATTACTCTGGTATTGGCATCTTAACGCTTGTATTTGCGTATATTACAGCAATATGTCTCATTTGAAACGAATTTGAATCAATTGATCTGTACATATTTTCTGGGGTCCTATAACTTTTTGGTGCAATACGCTAGAAAATATATTACTCTGGTATTGGCATTTTAACGCTTGTATTTGCGTATATTACTGCAATATGTCTCATATATTCCTCTCGTATTGGCATTTTAACGCTTGTATATGCGTATATTACTGCAATATGTCTCATTTGAAACGAATTTGAATCAATTTCTGAACATATTTAATGGTGGCCTATAACTTTTTGGTGCAATACGCTAGGAAATATATTACTCTGGTATTGGCATTTTAACGCTTGTATTTGCGTATATTACTGAAATATGTCTCATTTAAAACGAATTTGAAACAATATCTGAATATATTTTATTGGGTCCTATAACTTTTTGGTGCAATACGCTAGGAAATATATTACTCTGGTATTCGCATTTTAACGCTTTTAATGAAGTATACTACTGCAATATGTCTCATTTGAAACGAATTTGAATCAATATCTGAATATTTTTAATGGTGAACTATAACTTTTTAGTACAATACGCTAAGAAATATATTACTCAGGTATTGGTATTTTAACGCTTGTATTTGCGTATATTACTGAAATATGTCTCATTTAAAACGAATTTGAATCAATATCTGAACATATTTTATTGGGTACTATAACTTTTCTGTGCAATACGCTAGGAAATATATTACGCTGGTATTGGCATTTTAACGCTTGTATTTGCGTATATAACTGCAATATGTCTCATATATTCCTCTCGTATTGGCATTTTAACGCTTGTATTTGCGTATATTACTTCAATATGTCTCATTTGAAACGAATTTGAATCAATTTCTGAACATATTTAATGGTGGCCTATAACTTTTTATTGCAAGACGCTAAGAAATATATTACTCTGGTATTGGCATTTTAACGCTTGCATTTGCGTATATTACTGCAATATGTATCTTTTCAAACGAATTTGTATCAACATCTGAACATATTTTAGGGAGTCCTATAACTTTTTAGTGCAAGACGCCAAGAAATATATTGCTCTGATATTGGCATTTTAACGCTTGTATTTGCGTATATAACTGCAATATGTCTCATATATTCCTCTCGTATTGGCATTTTAACGCTTGTATTTGCATATATTACTGCAATATGTCTCATTTGAAACGAATTTGAATCAATTTCTGTACATATTTAATGGTGGCCTATAACTTTTTGGTGCAATACGCTAGGAAATATATTACTCTGGTATTGGCATTTTAACGCTTGTATTTGCGTATATTAGTGCAATATGTCTCATTTCAAACGAATTTGTATCAACATCTGAACATATTTTAATGGAGTCCTATAACTTTTTAGTGCAATAAGCTAGGAAATATATTACTCTGGTATTGGCATTTTAACGCTTGTATTTGCGTAAATAACTGCAATATGTCTCATATATTCCTCTCGTATTGGCATTTTAACGCTTGTATTTGCGTATATTACTGCAATATGTCTCATTTGAAACGAATTTGAAACAATATCTGAACAATTTTAATGGTGGCTTAAAACTTTTTAGTACAATACGCTAAGAAATATATTACTCAGATATTGGCATTTTAACGCTTGTATTTGCGTATATTACTGAAATATGTCTCATTTCAAACGAATTTATATCAACATCTGAACATATTTTATGGAGTCCTATAACTTTTTAGTGCAAGACGCCAAGAAATATATTACTCTGATATTGGCATTTTAACGCTTGTATTTGCGTATATAACTGCAATATGTCTCATATATTCCTCTCGTATTGGCATTTTAACGCTTGTATTTGCGTATATTACTGCAATATGTCTCATTTGAAACGAATTTGAATCAATTGATCTGAACATATTTTATTGGGTTCTATAACTTTTTGGTGCAATACGCTAGGAAATATATTACTCTGGTATTGGCATTTTAACGCTTGTATTTGCGTATATTACTGCAATATGTATCTTTTCAGGTGAATTTGTATCAACATCTGAACATATTTTATGGAGTCCTATAACTTTTTAGTGAAAGACGCCAAGAAATATATTACTCTGATATTGGCATTTTAACGCTTGTATTTGCGTATATAACTGCAATATGTCTCATATATTCCTCTCGTATTGGCATTTTAACGCTTGTTTTTGCGTATATTACTGCAATATGTCTCAATTGAAACGAATTTGAATCAATTGATCTGTACATATTTTATGGGGTCCTATAACTTTTTGGTGCAATACGCTAGAAAATATATTACTCTGGTATTGGCATTTTAACGCTTGTATTTGCGTATATTACTGCAATATGTCTCATTTGAAACGAATTTGAATCAATTGATCTGTACATATTTTATGGGGTCCTATAACTTTTTGGTGCAATACGCTAGAAAATATATTACTCTGGTATTGGCATTTTAACGCTTGTATTTGCGTATATTACTGCAATATGTCTCATATATTCCTCTCGTATTGGGATTTTAACGCTTGTATTTGCGTATATTACTGCAATATGTCTCATTTGAAACGAATTTGAAACAATATCTGAACAATTTTAATGGTGGCTTAAAACTTTTTAGTACAATACGCTAAGAAATATATTACTCAGATATTGGCATTTTAACGCTTGTATTTGCGTATATTACTGAAATATGTCTCATTTAAGACGAATTTGAATCAATATCTGAACATATTTTATTGGGTTCTATAACTTTTTGGTGCAATACGCTAGGAAATATATTACTCTGGTATTGGCATTTTAACGCTTGTATTTGCGTATATTACTGCAATATGTATCATTTCAAACGAATTTGTATCAACATCTGAACATATTTTATGGAGTCCTATAACTTTTTAGTGCAAGACGCCAAGAAATATATTACTCTGATATTGGCATTTTAACGCTTGTATTTGCGTATATAACTGCAATATGTCTCATATATTCCTCTCGTATTGGCATTTTAACGCTTGTATTTGCGTATATTACTGCAATATGTCTCATTTGAAACGAATTTGAATCAATTGATCCGTACATATTTTACGGGGTCCTATAACTTTTTGGTGCAATACGCTAGGAAATATATTACTCTGGTATTGGCATTTTAACGCTTGTATTTGCGTATATTAGTGCAATATGTCTCATTTCAGGCGAATTTGTATCAACATCTGAACATATTTTATGGAGTCCTATAACTTTTTAGTGCAATACGCTAGGAAATATATTACTCTGGTATTGGCATCTTAACGCTTGTATTTGCGTATATTACAGCAATATGTTTCATTTGAAACGAATTTGAATCAATTGATCTGTACATATTTTATGGGGTCCTATAACTTTTTGGTGCAATACGCTAGAAAATATATTACTCTGGTATTGGCATTTTAACGCTTGTATTTGCGTATATTACTGCAATATGTCTCATATATTCCTCTCGTATTGGCATTTTAACGCTTGTATATGCGTATATTACTGCAATATGTCTCATTTGAAACGAATTTGAATCAATTTCTGAACATATTTAATGGTGGCCTATAACTTTTTGGTGCAATACGCTAGGAAATATATTACTCTGGTATTGGCATTTTAACGCTTGTATTAACGTATATTACTGAAATATGTCTCATTTAAAACGAATTTGAAACAATATCTGAATATATTTTATTGGGTCCTATAACTTTTTGGTGCAATACGCTAGGAAATATATTACTCTGGTATTCGCATTTTAACGCTTGTAATTAAGTATATTACTGCAATATGTATCTTTTCAAACGAATTTGTATCAACATCTGAACATATTTTATGGAGTCCTATAACTTTTTAGTGCAAGACGCCAAGAAATATATTACTCTGATATTGGCATTTTAACGCTTGTATTTGCGTATATAACTGCAATATGTCTCATATATTCCTCTCGTATTGGCATTTTAACGCTTGTATTTGCGTATATTACAGCAATATGTCTCATTTGAAACGAATTTGAATCAATTGATCTGTACATATTTTATGGGGTCCTATAACTTTTTGGTGCAATACGCTAGAAAATATATTACTCTGGTATTGGCATTTTAACGCTTGTATTTGCGTATATTACTGCAATATGTCTCATATATTCCTCTCGTATTGGCATTTTAACGCTTGTATTTGCGTATATTACTGCAATATGTCTCATTTGAAACGAATTTGAAACAATATCTGAACAATTTTAATGGTGGCTTAAAACTTTTTAGTACAATACGCTAAGAAATATATTACTCAGATATTGGCCTTTTAACGCTTGTATTTGCGTATATTACTGAAATATGTCTCATTTAAAACGAATTTGAATCAATCTCTGAACATATTTTATTGGGTTCTATAACTTTTTGGTGCAATACGCTAGGAAATATATTACTCTGGTATTGGCATTTTAACGCTTGTATTTGCGTATATTACTGCAATATGTATCATTTCAAACGAATTTGTATCAACATCTGAACATATTTTATGGAGTCCTATAACTTTTTAGTGCAAGACGCCAAGAAATATATTACTCTGATATTGGCATTTTAACGCTTGTATTTGCGTATATAACTGCAATATGTCTCATATATTCCTCTCGTATTGGCATTTTAACGCTTGTATTTGCGTATATTACTGCAATATGTCTCATATATTCCTCTCGTATTGGCATTTTAACGCTTGTATATGCGTATATTACTGCAATATGTCTCATTTGAAACGAATTTGAATCAATTTCTGAACATATTTAATGGTGGCCTATAACTTTTTGGTGCAATACGCTAGGAAATATATTACTCTGGTATTGGCATTTTAACGCTTGTATTAACGTATATTACTGAAATATGTCTCATTTAAAACGAATTTGAAACAATATCTGAATATATTTTATTGGGTCCTATAACTTTTTGGTGCAATACGCTAGGAAATATATTACTCTGGTATTCGCATTTTAACGCTTGTAATTAAGTATATTACTGCAATATGTATCTTTTCAAACGAATTTGTATCAACATCTGAACATATTTTATGGAGTCCTATAACTTTTTAGTGCAAGACGCCAAGAAATATATTACTCTGATATTGGCATTTTAACGCTTGTATTTGCGTATATAACTGCAATATGTCTCATATATTCCTCTCGTATTGGCATTTTAACGCTTGTATTTGCGTATATTACAGCAATATGTCTCATTTGAAACGAATTTGAATCAATTGATCTGTACATATTTTATGGGGTCCTATAACTTTTTGGTGCAATACGCTAGAAAATATATTACTCTGGTATTGGCATTTTAACGCTTGTATTTGCGTATATTACTGCAATATGTCTCATATATTCCTCTCGTATTGGCATTTTAACGCTTGTATTTGCGTATATTACTGCAATATGTCTCATTTGAAACGAATTTGAAACAATATCTGAACAATTTTAATGGTGGCTTAAAACTTTTTAGTACAATACGCTAAGAAATATATTACTCAGATATTGGCCTTTTAACGCTTGTATTTGCGTATATTACTGAAATATGTCTCATTTAAAACGAATTTGAATCAATCTCTGAACATATTTTATTGGGTTCTATAACTTTTTGGTGCAATACGCTAGGAAATATATTACTCTGGTATTGGCATTTTAACGCTTGTATTTGCGTATATTACTGCAATATGTCTCAATTCAAACGAATTTGTATCAACATCTGAACATATTTTATGGAGTCCTATAACTTTTTAGTGCAAGACGCCAAGAAATATATTACTCTGATATTGGCATTTTAACGCTTGTATTTGCGTATATAACTGCAATATGTCTCATATATTCCTCTCGTATTGGCATTTTAACGCTTGTATTTGCGTATATTACTGCAATATGTCTCATTTGAAACGAATTTGAATCAATTGATCCGTACATATTTTACGGGGTCCTATAACTTTTTGGTGCAATACGCTAGGAAATATATTACTCTGGTATTGGCATTTTAACGCTTGTATTTGCGTATATTAGTGCAATATGTCTCATTTCAGGCGAATTTGTATCAACATCTGAACATATTTTATGGAGTCCTATAACTTTTTAGTGCAATACGCTAGGAAATATATTACTCTGGTATTGGCATCTTAACGCTTGTATTTGCGTATATTACAGCAATATCTCATTTGAAACGAATTTGAATCAATTGATCTGTACATATTTTATGGGGTCCTATAACTTTTTGGTGCAATACGCTAGAAAATATATTACTCTGGTATTGGCATTTTAACGCTTGTATTTGCGTATATTACTGCAATATGTCTCATATATTCCTCTCGTATTGGCATTTTAACGCTTGTATTTGCGTATATTACAGCAATATGTCTCATTTGAAACGAATTTGAATCAATTGATCTGTACATATTTTATGGGGTCCTATAACTTTTTGGTGCAATACGCTAGAAAATATATTACTCTGGTATTGGCATTTTAACGCTTGTATTTGCGTATATTACTGCAATATGTCTCATATATTCCTCTCGTATTGGCATTTTAACGCTTGTATATGCGTATATTACTGCAATATGTCTCATTTGAAACGAATTTGAATCAATTTCTGAACATATTTAATGGTGGCCTATAACTTTTTGGTGCAATACACTAGAAATATATTACTCTGGTATTGGCATTTTAATGCTTGTATTTGCGTATATTACTGAAATATGTCTCATTTAAAACGAATTTGAAACAATATCTGAATATATTTTATTGGGTCCTATAACTTTTTGGTGCAATACGCTAGGAAATATATTACTCTGGTATTCGCATTTTAACGCTTGTAATTAAGTATACTACTGCAATATGTCTCATTTGAAACGAATTTGAATCAATATCTGAATATTTTTAATGGTGAACTATAACTTTTTAGTACAATACGCTAAGAAATATATTACTCAGGTATTGGCATTTTAACGCTTGTATTTACGTATATTACTGAAATATGTCTCATTTAAAACGAATTTGAATCAATATCTGAACATATTTTATTGGGTACTACAACTTTTCTGTGCAATACGCTAGGAAATATATTACGCTGGTATTGGCATTTTAACGCTTGTATTTGCGTATATAACTGCAATATGTCTCATATATTCCTCTCGTATTGGCATTTTAACGCTTGTATTTGCGTATATTACTGCAATATGTCTCATTTGAAACGAATTTGAATCAATTTCTGAACATATTTAATGGTGGCCTATAACTTTTTATTGCAAGACGCTAAGAAATATATTACTCTGGTATTGGCATTTTAACGCTTGCATTTGCGTATATTACTGCAATATGTATCTTTTCAAACGAATTTGTATCAACATCTGAACATATTTTAGGGAGTCCTATAACTTTTTAGTGCAAGACGCCAAGAAATATATTGCTCTGATATTGGCATTTTAACGCTTGTATTTGCGTATATAACTGCAATATGTCTCATATATTCCTCTCGTATTGGCATTTTAACGCTTGTATTTGCATATATTACTGCAATATGTCTCATTTGAAACGAATTTGAATCAATTTCTGTACATATTTAATGGTGGCCTATAACTTTTTGGTGCAATACGCTAGGAAATATATTACTCTGGTATTGGCATTTTAACGCTTGTATTTGCGTATATTAGTGCAATATGTCTCATTTCAGGCGAATTTGTATCAACATCTGAACATATTTTATGGAGTCCTATAACTTTTTAGTGCAATACGCTAGGAAATATATTACTCTGGTATTGGCATCTTAACGCTTGTATTTGCGTATATTACAGCAATATGTTTCATTTGAAACGAATTTGAATCAATTGATCTGTACATATTTTATGGGGTCCTATAACTTTTTGGTGCAATACGCTAGAAAATATATTACTCTGGTATTGGCATTTTAACGCTTGTATTTGCGTATATTACTGCAATATGTCTCATATATTCCTCTCGTATTGGCATTTTAACGCTTGTATATGCGTATATTACTGCAATATGTCTCATTTGAAACGAATTTGAATCAATTTCTGAACATATTTAATGGTGGCCTATAACTTTTTGGTGCAATACGCTAGGAAATATATTACTCTGGTATTGGCATTTTAACGCTTGTATTAACCTATATTACTGAAATATGTCTCATTGAAAACGAATTTGAAACAATATCTGAATATATTTTATTGGGTCCTATAACTTTTTGGTGCAATACGCTAGGAAATATATTACTCTGGTATTCGCATTTTAACGCTTGTAATTAAGTATATTACTGCAATATGTATCTTTTCAAACGAATTTGTATCAACATCTGAACATATTTTATGGAGTCCTATAACTTTTTAGTGCAAGACGCCAAGAAATATATTACTCTGATATTGGCATTTTAACGCTTGTATTTGCGTATATAACTGCAATATGTCTCATATATTCCTCTCGTATTGGCATTTTAACGCTTGTATTTGCGTATATTACAGCAATATGTCTCATTTGAAACGAATTTGAATCAATTGATCTGCACATATTTTGTGGGGTCCTATAACTTTTTGGTGCAATACGCTAGAAAATATATTACTCTGGTATTGGCATTTTAACGCTTGTATTTGCGTATATTACTGCAATATGTCTCATATATTCCTCTCGTATTGGCATTTTAACGCTTGTATTTGCGTATATTACTGCAATATGTCTCATTTGAAACGAATTTGAAACAATATCTGAACAATTTTAATGGTGGCTTAAAACTTTTTAGTACAATACGCTAAGAAATATATTACTCAGATATTGGCATTTTAACGCTTGTATTTGCGTATATTACTGAAACATGTCTCATTTAAAACGAATTTGAATCAATATCTGAACATATTTTATTGGGTTATATAACTTTTTGGTGCAATACGCTAGGAAATATATTACTCTGGTATTGGCATTTTAACGCTTGTATTTGCGTATATTACTGCAATATGTATCATATATTCCTCTCGTATTGGCATTTTAACGCTTGTATTTGCGTATATTACTGCAATATGTCTCATTTGAAACGAATTTGAATCAATTGATCTGTACATATTTTATGGGGTCCTATAACTTTTTGGTGCAATACGCTAGAAAATATATTACTCTGGTATTGGCATTTTAACGCTTGTATTTGCGTATATTACTGCAATATGTCTCATATATTCCTCTCGTATTGGGATTTTAACGCTTGTATTTGCGTATATTACTGCAATATGTCTCATTTGAAACGAATTTGAAACAATATCTGAACAATTTTAATGGTGGCTTAAAACTTTTTAGTACAATACGCTAAGAAATATATTACTCAGATATTGGCATTTTAACGCTTGTATTTGTGTATATTACTGAAATATGTCTCATTTAAGACGAATTTGAATCAATATCTGAACATATTTTATTGGGTTCTATAACTTTTTGGTGCAATACGCTAGGAAATATATTACTCTGGTATTGGCATTTTAACGCTTGTATTTGCGTATATTACTGCAATATGTATCATTTCAAACGAATTTGTATCAACATCTGAACATATTTTATGGAGTCCTATAACTTTTTAGTGCAAGACGCCAAGAAATATATTACTCTGATAATGGCATTTTAACGCTTGTATTTGCGTATATAACTGCAATATGTCTCATATAGTCCTCTCGTATTGGCATTTTAACGCTTGTATTTGCGTATATTACTGCAATATGTCTCATTTGAAACGAATTTGAATCAATTGATCCGTACATATTTTACGGGGTCCTATAACTTTTTGGTGCAATACGCTAGGAAATATATTACTCTGGTATTGGCATTTTAACGCTTGTATTTGCGTATATTAGTGCAATATGTCTCATTTCAGGCGAATTTGTATCAACATCTGAACATATTTTATGGAGTCCTATAACTTTTTAGTGCAATACGCTAGGAAATATATTACTCTGGTATTGGCATTTTAACGCTTGTATTTGCGTATATTACAGCAATATGTTTCATTTGAAACGAATTTGAATCAATTGATCTGTACATATTTTATGGGGTCCTATAACTTTTTGGTGCAATACGCTAGGAAATATATTACTCTGGTATTGGCATTTTAACGCTTGTATTTGCGTATATTACTGCAATATGTCTCATATATTCCTCTCGTATTGGCATTTTAACGCTTGTATATGTGTATATTACTGCAATATGTATCATTTAAACGAATTTGTATCAACATCTGAACATATTTTATGGAGTCCTATAACTTTTTAGTGCAAGACGCCAAGAAATATATTACTCTGATATTGGCATTTTAACGCTTGTATTTGCGTATATAACTGCAATATGTCTCATATAGTCCTCTCGTATTGGCATTTTAACGCTTGTATTTGCGTATATTACTGCAATATGTCTCATTTGAAACGAATTTGAATCAATTGATCCGTACATATTTTACGGGGTCCTATAACTTTTTGGTCCAATACGCTAGGAAATATATTACTCTGGTATTGGCATTTTAACGCTTGTATTTGCGTATATTAGTGCAATATGTCTCATTTCAGGCGAATTTGTATCAACATCTGAACATATTTTATGGAGTCCTATAACTTTTTAGTGCAATACGCTAGGAAATATATTACTCTGGTATTGGCATCTTAACGCTTGTATTTGCGTATATTACAGCAATATGTTTCATTTGAAACGAATTTGAATCAATTGATCTGTACATATTTTATGGGGTCCTATAACTTTTTGGTGCAATACGCTAGAAAATATATTACTCTGGTATTGGCATTTTAACGCTTGTATTTGCGTATATTACTGCAATATGTCTCATATATTCCTCTCGTATTGGCATTTTAACGCTTGTATATGCGTATATTACTGCAATATGTCTCATTTGAAACGAATTTGAATCAATTTCTGAACATATTTAATGGTGGCCTATAACTTTTTGGTGCAATACGCTAGGAAATATATTACTCTGGTATTGGCAATTTAACGCTTGTATTAACCTATATTACTGAAATATGTCTCATTTAAAACGAATTTGAAACAATATCTGAATATATTTTATTGGGTCCTATAACTTTTTGGTGCAATACGCTAGGAAATATATTACTCTGGTATTCGCATTTTAACGCTTGTAATTAAGTATATTACTGCAATATGTATCTTTTCAAACGAATTTGTATCAACATCTGAACATATTTTATGGAGTCCTATAACTTTTTAGTGCAAGACGCCAAGAAATATATTACTCTGATATTGGCATTTTAACGCTTGTATTTGCGTATATAACTGCAATATGTCTCATATATTCCTCTCGTATTGGCATTTTAACGCTTGTATTTGCGTATATTACTGCAATATGTCTCATTTGAAACGAATTTGAATCAATTGATCTGTACATATTTTGTGGGGTCCTATAACTTTTTGGTGCAATACGCTAGAAAATATATTACTCTGGTATTGGCATTTTAACGCTTGTATTTGCGTATATTACTGCAATATGTCTCATATATTCCTCTCGTATTGGCATTTTAACGCTTGTATTTGCGTATATTACTGCAATATGTCTCATTTGAAACGAATTTGAAACAATATCTGAACAATTTTAATGGTGGCTTAAAACTTTTTAGTACAATACGCTAAGAAATATATTACTCAGATATTGGCATTTTAACGCTTGTATTTGCGTATATTATTGAAACATGTCTCATTTAAAACGAATTTGAATCAATATCTGAACATATTTTATTGGGTTATATAACTTTTTGGTGCAATACGCTAGGAAATATATTACTCTGGTATTCGCATTTTAACGCTTGTAATTAAGTATATTACTGCAATATGTATCTTTTCAAACGAATTTGTATCAACATCTGAACATATTTTATGGAGTCCTATAACTTTTTAGTGCAAGACGCCAAGAAATATATTACTCTGATATTGGCATTTTAACGCTTGTATTTGCGTATATAACTGCAATATGTCTCATATATTCCTCTCGTATTGGCATTTTAACGCTTGTATTTGCGTATATTACAGCAATATGTCTCATTTGAAACGAATTTGAAACAATATCTGAACAATTTTAATGGTGGCTTAAAACTTTTTAGTACAATACGCTAAGAAATATATTACTCAGATATTGGCATTTTAACGCTTGTATTTGCGTATATTACTGAAATATGTCTCATTTAAAACGAATTTGAATCAATCTCTGAACATATTTTATTGGGTTCTATAACTTTTTGGTGCAATACGCTAGGAAATATATTACTCTGGTATTGGCATTTTAACGCTTGTATTTGCGTATATTACTGCAATATGTATCATTTCAAACGAATTTGTATCAACATCTGAACATATTTTATGGAGTCCTATAACTTTTTAGTGCAAGACGCCAAGAAATATATTACTCTGATATTGGCATTTTAACGCTTGTATTTGCGTATATAACTGCAATATGTCTCATATATTCCTCTCGTATTGGCATTTTAACGCTTGTATTTGCGTATATTACTGCAATATGTCTCATTTGAAACGAATTTGAATCAATTGATCCGTACATATTTTACGGGGTCCTATAACTTTTTGGTGCAATACGCTAGGAAATATATTACTCTGGTATTGGCATTTTAACGCTTGTATTTGCGTATATTAGTGCAATATGTCTCATTTCAGGCGAATTTGTATCAACATCTGAACATATTTTATGGAGTCCTATAACTTTTTAGTGCAATACGCTAGGAAATATATTACTCTGGTATTGGCATCTTAACGCTTGTATTTGCGTATATTACAGCAATATCTCATTTGAAACGAATTTGAATCAATTGATCTGTACATATTTTATGGGGTCCTATAACTTTTTGGTGCAATACGCTAGAAAATATATTACTCTGGTATTGGCATTTTAACGCTTGTATTTGCGTATATTACTGCAATATGTCTCATATATTCCTCTCGTATTGGCATTTTAACGCTTGTATATTTGTATATTACTGCAATATGTCTCATTTGAAACGAATTTGAATCAATTTCTGAACATATTTAATGGTGGCCTATAACTTTTTGGTGCAATACGCTAGAAATATATTACTCTGGTATTGGCATTTTAATGCTTGTATTTGCGTATATTACTGAAATATGTCTCATTTAAAACGAATTTGAAACAATATCTGAATATATTTTATTGGGTCCTATAACTTTTTGGTGCAATACGCTAGGAAATATATTACTCTGGTATTCGCATTTTAACGCTTGTAATTAAGTATACTACTGGAATATGTCTCATTTGAAACGAATTTGAATCAATATCTGAATATTTTTAATGGTGAACTATAACTTTTTAGTACAATACGCTAAGAAATATATTACTCAGGTATTGGCATTTTAACGCTTGTATTTACGTATATTACTGAAATATGTCTCATTTAAAACGAATTTGAATCAATATCTGAACATATTTTATTGGGTACTACAACTTTTCTGTGCAATACGCTAGGAAATATATTACGCTGGTATTGGCATTTTAACGCTTGTATTTGCGTATATAACTGCAATATGTCTCATATATTCCTCTCGTATTGGCATTTTAACGCTTGTATTTGCGTATATTACTGCAATATGTCTCATTTAAAACGAATTTGAAACAATATCTGAACAATTTTAATGGTGGCTTAAAACTTTTTAGTACAATACGCTAAGAAATATATTACTCAGATATTGGCATTTTAACGCTTGTATTTGCGTATATTACTGAAATATGTCTCATTTAAAACGAATTTGAATCAATATCTGAACATATTTTATTGGGTCCTATAACTTTTTGGTGCAATACGCTAGGAAATATATTACTCTGGTATTGGCATTTTAACGCTTGCATTTGCGTATATTACTGCAATATGTATCTTTTCAAACGAATTTGTATCAACATCTGAACATATTTTAGGGAGTCCTATAACTTTTTAGTGCAAGACGCCAAGAAATATATTGCTCTGATATTGGCATTTTAACGCTTGTATTTGCGTATATAACTGCAATATGTCTCATATATTCCTCTCGTATTGGCATTTTAACGCTTGTATTTGCGTATATAACTGCAATATGTCTCATATATTCCTCTCGTATTGGCATTTTAACGCTTGTATTTGCATATATTACTGCAATATGTCTCATTTGAAACGAATTTCAATCAATTTCTGTACATATTTAATGGTGGCCTATAACTTTTTGGTGCAATACGCTAGGAAATATATTACTCTGGTATTGGCATTTTAACGCTTGTATTTGCGTATATTAGTGCAATATGTCTCATTTCAAACGAATTTGTATCAACAACTGAACATATTTTATGGAGTCCTATAAATTTTTAGTGCAATAAGCTAGGAAATATATTACTCTGGTATTGGCATTTTAACGCTGGTATTTGCGTAAATAACTGCAATATGTCTCATATATTCCTCTCGTATTGGCATTTTAACGCTTGTATTTGCGTATATTACTGCAATATGTCTCATTTGAAACGAATTTGAATCAATTTCTGAACATATTTAATGGTGGCCTATAACTTTTTGGTGCAATACGCTAAGAAATATATTACTCAGGTATTGGCATTTTAACGCTTGTATTTGCGTATATTACTGAAATATCTGAACATATTTTATTGGGTACTATAATTTTTCTGTGCAATACGCTAGGTAATATATTACTCTGGTATTGGCATTTTAACGCTTGTATTTGTGTATATAACTGCAATATGTATCATATAATCCTCTCGTATTGGAATTTTAACGCTAGTATTTGCGTATATTACTGCAATATGTCTCATTTGAAACGAATTTGAATCAATTTCTGAACATATTTATTGGTGGCCTATAACTTTTTAGTGCAAGACGCTAAGAAATATATTATTCTGGTATTGGCATTTTAACGCTTGCATTTGCGTATATTACTGCAATATGTATCTTTTCAAACGAATTTGTATCAACATCTGAACATATTTTATGGAGTCCTATAACTTTTTAGTGCCAGACGCCAAGAAATATATTACTCTGATATTGGCATTTTAACGCTTGTATTTGCGTATATAACTGCAATATGTCTCATATATTCCTTTCGTATTGGCATTTTAACGCTTGTATTTGCGTATATTACTGCAATATGTCTCATTTGAAACGAATTTGAATCAATTTCTGAACATATTTAATGGTGGCCTATAACTTTTTGGTGCAATACGCTAGGAAATATATTAGTCTGGTATTGGCATTTTAACGCTTGGATTTGCGTATATTAGTGCAATATGTCTCATTTCAAACGAATTTGTATCAACATCTGAACATATTTTATGGAGTCCTATAACTTTTTAGTGCAATAAGCTAGGAAATATATTACTCTGGTATTGGCAATTTAACGCTTGTATTTGCGTATATTAGTGCAATATGTCTCATTTCAAACGAATTTGTATCAACATCTGAACATATTTTAATGGAGTCCTATAACTTTTTAGTGCAATAAGCTAGGAAATATATTACTCTGGTATTGGCATTTTAACGCTTGTATTTGCGTAAATAACTGCAATATGTCTCATATATTCCTCTCGTATTGGCATTTTAACGCTTGTATTTGCGTATATTACTGCAATATGTCTCATTTAAAACGAATTTGAAACAATATCTGAACAATTTTAATGGTGGCTTAAAACTTTTTAGTACAATACGCTAAGAAATATATTACTCAGATATTGGCATTTTAACGCTTGTATTTGCGTATATTACTGAAATATGTCTCATTTAAAACGAATTTGAATCAATATCTGAACATATTTTATTGGGTTCTATAACTTTTTGGTGCAATACGCTAGGAAATATATTACTCTGGTATTGGCATTTTAACGCTTGTATTTGCGTATATTACTGCAATATGTATCATTTCAAACGAATTTGTATCAACATCTGAACATATTTTCTGGAGTCCTATAACTTTTTAGTGCAAGACGCCAAGAAATATATTACTCTGATATTGGCATTTTAACGCTTGTATTTGCGTATATAACTGCAATATGTCTCATATATTCCTCTCGTATTGGCTTTTTAACGCTTGTATTTGCGTATATTACTGCAATATGTATCATTTGAAACGAATTTGAATCAATTGATCCGTACATATTTTACGGGGTCCTATAACTTTTTGGTGCAATACGCTAGGAAATATATTACTCTGGTATTGGCATTTTAACGCTTGTATTTGCGTATATTAGTGCAATATGTCTCATTTCAGGCGAATTTGTATCAACATCTGAACATATTTTATGGAGTCCTATAACTTTTTAGTGCATTACGCTAGGAAATATATTACTCTGGTATTCGCATTTTAACGCTTGTAATTAAGTATATTACTGCAATATGTATCTTTTCAAACGAATTTGAATCAATTTCTGTACATATTTAATGGTGGCCTATAACTTTTTGGTGCAATACGCTAGGAAATATATTACTCTGGTATTGGCATCTTAACGCTTGTATTTGCGTATATTACAGCAATATGTCTCATTTGAAACGAATTTGAATCAATTGATCTGTACATATTTCATGGGGTCCTATAACTTTTTGGTGCAATACGCTAGAAAATATATTACTCTGGTATTGGCATTTTAACGCGTGTATTTGCGTATATTACTGCAATATGTCTCAAATATTCCTCTCGTATTGGCATTTTAACGCTTGTATATGCGTATATTACTGCAATATGTCTCATTTGAAACGAATTTGAATCAATTTCTGAACATATTTAATGGTGGCCTATAACTTTTTGGTGCAATACGCTAGGAAATATATTTCTCTGGTATTGGCATTTTAACGCTTGTATTAAAGTATATTACTGAAATATGTCTCATTTAAAACGAATTTGAAACAATATCTGAATATATTTTATTGGGTCCTATAACTTTTTGGTGCAATACGCTAGGA
This sequence comes from Nebria salina, assembly GCA_944039245.1. NCBI lineage: Eukaryota > Metazoa > Arthropoda > Insecta > Coleoptera > Carabidae > Nebria > Nebria salina. Next base: position 259,898 of record CALUEK010000207.1, read on the forward strand.
AATATATTACTCTGGTATTCGCATTTTAACGCTTGTAATTAAGTATATTACTGCAATATGTATCTTTTCAAACGAATTTGTATCAACATCTGAACATATTTTATGGAGTCCTATAACTTTTTAGTGCAAGACGCCAAGAAATATATTACTCTGATATTGGCATTTTAACGCTTGTATTTGCGTAAATAACTGCAATATGTCTCATATATTCCTCTCGTATTGGCATTTTAACCCTTGTATTTGCCTATATTACTGCAATATGTCTCATTTAAAACGAATTTGAAACAATATCTGAACAATTTTAATGGTGGCTTAAAACTTTTTAGTACAATACGCTAAGAAATATATTACTCAGATATTGGCATTTTAACGCTTGTATTTGCGTATATTACTGAAATATGTCTCATTTAAAACGAATTTGAATCAATATCTGAACATATTTTATTGGGTTCGATAACTTTTTGGTGCAATACGCTAGGAAATATATTACTCTGGTATTGGCATTTTAACGCTTGTATTTGCGTATATTACTGCAATATGTATCATTTCAAACGAATTTGTATCAACATCTGAACATATTTTCTAGAGTCCTATAACTTTTTAGTGCAAGACGCCAAGAAATATATTACTCTGATATTGGCATTTTAACGCTTGTATTTGCGTATATAACTGCAATATGTCTCATATATTCCTCTCGTATTGGCTTTTTAACGCTTGTATTTGCGTATATTACTGCAATATGTCTCATTTGAAACGAATTTGAATCAATTGATCCGTACATATTTTACGGGGTCCTATAACTTTTTGGTGCAATACGCTAGGAAATATATTACTCTGGTATTGGCATTTTAACGCTTGTATTTGCGTATATTAGTGCAATATGTCTCATTTCAGGCGAATTTGTATCAACATCTGAACATATTTTATGGAGTCCTATAACTTTTTAGTGCATTACGCTAGGAAATATATTACTCTGGTATTCGCATTTTAACGCTTGTAATTAAGTATATTACTGCAATATGTATCTTTTCAAACGAATTTGAATCAATTTCTGTACATATTTAATGGTGGCCTATAACTTTTTGGTGCAATACGCTAGGAAATATATTACTCTGGTATTGGCATCTTAACGCTTGTATTTGCGTATATTACAGCAATATGTCTCATTTGAAACGAATTTGAATCAATTGATCTGTACATATTTCATGGGGTCCTATAACTTTTTGGTGCAATACGCTAGAAAATATATTACTCTGGTATTGGCATTTTAACGCGTGTATTTGCGTATATTACTGCAATATGTCTCAAATATTCCTCTCGTATTGGCATTTTAACGCTTGTATATGCGTATATTACTGCAATATGTCTCATTTGAAACGAATTTGAATCAATTTCTGAACATATTTAATGGTGGCCTATAACTTTTTGGTGCAATACGCTAGGAAATATATTACTCTGGTATTGGCATTTTAACGCTTGTATTAGCGTATATTACTGAAATATGTCTCATTTAAAACGAATTTGAAACAATATCTGAATATATTTTATTGGGTCCTATAACTTTTTGGTGCAATACGCTAGGAAATATATTACTCTGGTATTCGCATTTTAACGCTTGTAATTAAGTATATTACTGCAATATGTATCTTTTCAAACGAATTTGTATCAACATCTGAACATATTTTATGGAGTCCTATAACTTTTTAGTGCAATAAGCTAGGAAATATATTACTCTGGTATTGGCATTTTAACGCTTGTATTTGCGTAAATAACTGCAATATGTCTCATATATTCCTCTCGTATTGGCATTTTAACGCTTGTATTTGCGTATATTACTGCAATATGTCTCATTTGAAACGAATTTCAATCAATATCTGAATATTTTTAATGGTGAACTATAACTTTTTAGTACAATACGCTAAGAAATATACTACTCAGGTATTGGCATTTTAACGCTTGTATTTGCGTATATTACTGAAATATGTCTCATTTAAAACGAATTTGAATCAATATCTGAACATATTTTATTGGGTACTATAACTTTTCTGTGCAATACGCTAGGAAATATATTACGCTGGTATTGGCATTTTAACGCTTGTATTTGCGTATATAACTGCAATATGTCTCATATATTCCTCTCGTATTGGCATTTTAACGCTTGTATTTGCGTATATTACTGCAATATGTCTCATTTGAAACGAATTTGAATCAATTTCTGAACATATTTAATGGTGGCCTATAACTTTTTATTGCAAGACGCTAAGAAATATATTACTCTGGTACTGGCATTTTAACGCTTGCATTGTCGTATATTACTGCAATATGTATCTTTTCAAACGAATTTGTATCAACATCTGAACATATTTTAGGGAGTCCTATAACTTTTTAGTGCAAGTCGCCAAGAAATATATTGCTCTGATATTGGCATTTTAACGCTTGTATTTGCGTATATAACTGCAACATGTCTCATATATTCCTCTCGTATTGGCATTTTAACGCTTGTATTTGCGTATATAACTGCAATATGTCTCATATATTCCTCTCGTATTGGCATTTTAACGCTTGTATTTGCATATATTACTGCAATATGTCTCATTTGAGACGAATTTGAATCAATTTCTGTACATATTTAATGGTGGCCTATAACTTTTTGGTGCAATACGCTAGGAAATATATTACTCTGGTATTGGCATTTTAACGCTTGTATTTGCGTATATTAGTGCCAATATGTCTCATTTCAAACGAATTTGTATCAACATCTGAACATATTTTATGGAGTCCTATAACTTTTTAGTGCAATAAGCTAGGAAATATATTACTCTGGTATTGGCATTTTAACGCTTGTATTTGCGTAAATAACTGCAATATGTCTCACATATTCCTCTCGTATTGGCATTTTAACGCTTGTATTTGCGTATATTACTGCAATATGTCTCATTTGAAACGAATTTGAAACAATATCTGAACAATTTTAATGGTGGCTTAAAACTTTTTAGTACAATACGCTAAGAAATATATTACTCAGATATTGGCATTTTAACGCTTGTATTTGCGTATATTACTGAAATATGTCTCATTTAAAACGAATTTGAATCAATATCTGAACATATTTTATTGGGTTCTATAACTTTTTGGTGCAATACGCTAGGAAATATATTACTCTAGTATTGGCATTTTAACGCTTGTATTTGCGTATATTACTGCAATATGTATCATTTCAAACGAATTTGTATCAACATCCGTACATATTTTACGGGGTCCTATAACTTTTTGGTGCAATACGCTAGGAAATATATTACTCTGGTATTGGCATTTTAACGCTTGTATTTGCGTATATTAGTGCAATATGTCTCATTTCAGGCGAATTTGTATCAACATCTGAACATATTTTATGGAGTCCTATAACTTTTTAGTGCAATACGCTAGGAAATATATTACTCTGGTATTGGCATCTTAACGCTTGTATTTGCGTATATTACAGCAATATGTCTCATTTGAAACGAATTTGAATCAATTGATCTGTACATATTTTATGGGGTCCTATAACTTTTTGGTGCAATACGCTAGAAAATATATTACTCTGGTATTGGCATTTTAACGCTTGTATTTGTGTATATAACTGCAATATGTATCATATATACCTCTCGTATTGGCATTTTAACGCTTGTATTTGCGTATATTACTGCAATATGTATCATTTCAAACGAATTTGTATCAACATCTGAACATATTTTCTGGAGTCCTATAACTTTTTAGTGCAATAAGCTAGGAAATATATTACTCTGGTATTGGCATTTTAACGCTTGTATTTGCGTATATAACTGCAATATGTCTCATATATTCCTCTCGTATTGGCATTTTAACGCTTGTATTTGCGTATATTACTGCAATATGTCTCATTTGAAACGAATTTGAATCAATTGATCCGTACATATTTATGGGGTCCTATAACTTTTTGGTGCAATACGCTAGGAAATATATTACTCTGGTATTGGCATTTTAACGCTTGTATTTGCGTATATTAGTGCAATATGTCTCATTTCAGGCGAATTTGTATCAACATCTGAACATATTTTATGGAGTCCTATAACTTTTTAGTGCAATACGCTAGGAAATATATTACTCTGGTATTGGCATCTTAACGCTTGTATTTGCGTATATTACAGCAATATGTCTCATTTGAAACGAATTTGAATGAATTGATCTGTACATATTTTATGGGGTCCTATAACTTTTTGGTGCAATACGCTAGAAAATATATTACCCTGGTATTGGCATTTTAACGCGTGTATTTGCGTATATTACTGCAATATGTCTCATATATTCCTCTCGTATTGGCATTTTAACGCTTGTATATGCGTATATTACTGCAATATGTCTCATTTGAAACGAATTTGAATCAATTTCTGAACATATTTAATGGTGGCCTATAACTTTTTGGTGCAATACGCTAGGAAATATATTACTCTGGTATTGGCATTTTAACGCTTGTATTAACGTATATTACTGAAATATGTCTCATTTAAAACGAATTTGAAACAATATCTGAATATATTTTATTGGGTCCTATAACTTTTTGGTGCAATACGCTAGGAAATATATTACTCTGGTATTAGCATTTTAACGCTTGTAATTAAGTATATTACTGCAATATGTATCTTTTCAAACGAATTTGTATCAACATCTGAACATATTTTATGGAGTCCTATAACTTTTTAGTGCAAGACGCCAAGAAATATATTACTCTGATATTGGCATTTTAACGCTTGTATTTGCGTATATAACTGCAATATGTCTCATATATTCCTCTCGTATTGGCATTTTAACGCTTGTATTTGCGTATATTACAGCAATATGTCTCATTTGAAACGAATTTGAATCAATTGATCTGTACATATTTTGTGGGGTCCTATAACTTTTTGGTGCAATACGCTAGAAAATATATTACTCTGGTATTGGCATTTTAACGCTTGTATTTGCGTATATTACTGCAATATGTCTCATATATTCCTCTCGTATTGGCATTTTAACGCTTGTATTTGCGTATATTACTGCAATATGTCTCATTTGAAACGAATTTGAAACAATATCTGAACAATTTTAATGGTGGCTTAAAACTTTTTAGTACAATACGCTAAGAAATATATTACTCAGATATTGGCATTTTAACGCTTGTATTTGCGTATATTACTGAAACATGTCTCATTTAAAACGAATTTGAATCAATATCTGAACATATTTTATTGGGTTATATAACTTTTTGGTGCAATACGCTAGGAAATATATTACTCTGGTATTGGCATTTTAACGCTTGTATTTGCGTATATTACTGCAATATGTATCATTTCAAACGAATTTGTATCAACATCTGAACATATTTTATGGAGTCCTATAACTTTTTAGTGCAAGACGCCAAGAAATATATTACTCTGATATTGGCATTTTAACGCTTGTATTTGCGTATATAACTGCAATATGTCTCATATATTCCTTTCGTATTGGCATTTTAACGCTTGTATTTGCGTATATTACTGCAATATGTCTCATTCGAAACGAATTTGAATCAATTTCTGAACATATTTAATGGTGGCCTATAACTTTTTGGTGCAATACGCTAGGAAATATATTAGTCTGGTATTGGCATTTTAACGCTTGTATTTGCGTATATAAGTGCAATATGTCTCATTTCAAACGAATTTGTATCAACATCTGAACATATTTTATGGAGTCCTATAACTTTTTAGTGCAATAAGCTAGGAAATATATTACTCTGGTATTGGCATTTTAACGCTTGTATTTGCGTAAATAACTGCAATATGTCTCATATATTCCTCTCGTATTGGCATTTTAACGCTTGTATTTGCGTATATTACTGCAATATGTCTCATTTGAAACGAATTTGAAACAATATCTGAACAATTTTAATGGTGGCTTAAAACTTTTTAGTACAATACGCTAAGAAATATATTACTCAGGTATTGGCATTTTAACGCTTGTATTTGCGTATATTACTGAAATATGTCTCATTTAAAACGAATTTGAATCAATATCTGAACATATTTTATTGGGTACTATAACTTTTCTGTGCAATACGCTAGGAAATATATTACTCTGGTATTGGCATTTTAACGCTTGTTGTTGCGTATATAACTGCAAAATGTCTCATATATTCCTCTCGTATTGGCATTTTAACGCTTGTATTTGCGTATATTACTGCAATATGTCTCATTTGAAACGAATTTGAATCAATTTCTGAACATATTTAATGGTGGCCTATAACTTTTTATTGCAAGACGCTAAGAAATATATTACTCTGGTATTGGCATTTTAACGCTTGCATTTGCGTATATTACTGCAATATGTATCTTTTCAAACGAATTTGTATCAACATCTGAACATATTTTAGGGAGTCCTATAACTTTTTAGTGCAAGACGCCAAGAAATATATTGCTCTGATATTGGCATTTTAACGCTTGTATTTGCGTATATAACTGCAATATGTCTCATATATTCCTCTCGTATTGGCATTTTAACGCTTGTATTTGCGTATATTACTGCAATATGTCTCATTTAAAACGAATTTGAAACAATATCTGAATATATTTTATTGGGTCCTATAACTTTTTGGTGCAATACGCTAGGAAATATATTACTCTGATATTCGCATTTTAACGCTTGTAATTAAGTATACTACTGCAATATGTCTCATTTGAAACGAATTTGAATCAATATCTGAACATTTTTAATGGTGAACTATAACTTTTTAGTACAATACGCTAAGAAATATATTACTCAGGTATTGGCATTTTAACGCTTGTATTTGCGTATATTACTGAAATATGTCTCATTTAAAACGAATTTGAATCAATATCTGAACATATTTTATTGGGTACAATATCATTTTTTTGTGCAATACGCTAGGAAATATATTACGCTGGTATTGGCATTTTAACGCTTGTATTTGCGTATATTACTGAAATATGTCTCATTTAAAACGAATTTGAATCAATATCTGAACATATTTTATTGGGTACAATATCATTTTTTTGTGCAATACGCTAGGAAATATATTACTCTGGTATTGGCATTTTAACGCTTGTATTTGCGTATATTACTGCAATATGTATCATTTCAAACGAATTTGTATCAACATCTGAACATATTTTATGGAGTCCTATAACTTTTTAGCGCAAGACGCCAAGAAATATATTACTCTGATATTAGCATTTTAACGCTTGTATTTGCGTATATAACTGCAATATGTCTCATATATTCCTCTCGTATTGGCATTTTAACGCTTGTATTTGCGTATATTACAGCAATATGTCTCATTTAAAACGAATTTGAAACAATATCTGAATATATTTTATTGGGTCCTATAACTTTTTGGTGCAATACGCTAGGAAATATATTACTCTGGTATTCGCATTTTAACGCTTGTAATTAAGTATACTACTGCAATATGTCTCATTTGAAACGAATTTGAATCAATATCTGAACATTTTTAATGGTGAACTATAACTTTTTAGTACAATACGCTAAGAAATATATTACTCAGGTATTGGCATTTTAACGCTTGTATTTGCGTATATTACTGAAATATGTCTCATTTAAAACGAATTTGAATCAATATCTGAACATATTTTATTGGGTACTATAACTTTTCTGTGCAATACGCTAGGAAATATATTACGCTGGTATTGGCATTTTAACGCTTGTATTTGCGTATATAACTGCAATATGTCTCATATATTCCTCTCGTATTGGCATTTTAACGCTTGTATTTGCGTATATTACTGCAATATGTTTTTTTGAAACGAATTTGAATCAATTGATCCGTACATATTTTACGGGGTCCTATTACTTTTTGGTGCAATACGCTAGGAAATATATTACTCTGGTATTGGCATTTTAACGCTTGTATTTGCGTAAATAACTGCAATATGTCTCATATAGTCCTCTCGTATTGGCATTTTAACGCTTGTATTTGCGTATATTACTGCAATATGTCTCATTTGAAACGAATTTGAATCAATTGATCCGTACATATTTTACGGGGTCCTATAACTTTTTGGTGCAATACGCTAGGAAATATATTACTCTGGTATTGGCATTTTAACGCTTGTATTTGCGTATATTAGTGCAATATGTCTCATTTCAGGCGAATTTGTATCAACATCTGAACATATTTTATGGAGTCCTATAACTTTTTAGTGCAATACGCTAGGAAATATATTACTCTGGTATTGGCATTCTAACGCTTGTATTTGCGTATATTACAGCAATATGTTTCATTTGAAACGAATTTGAATCAATTGATCTGTACATATTTTATGGGGTCCTATAACTTTTTGGTGCAATACGCTAGAAAATATATTACTCTGGTATTGGCATTTTAACGCTTGTATTTGCGTATATTACTGCAATATGTCTCATATATTCCTCTCGTATTGGCATTTTAACGCTTGTATATGTGTATATTACTGCAATATGTATCATTTAAACGAATTTGTATCAACATCTGAACATATTTTATGGAGTCCTATAACTTTTTAGTGCAAGACGCCAAGAAATATATTACTCTGATATTGGCATTTTAACGCTTGTATTTGCGTATATAACTGCAATATGTCTCATATAGTCCTCTCGTATTGGCATTTTAACGCTTGTATTTGCGTATATTACTGCAATATGTCTCATTTGAAACGAATTTGAATCAATTGATCCGTACATATTTTACGGGGTCCTATAACTTTTTGGTCCAATACGCTAGGAAATATATTACTCTGGTATTGGCATTTTAACGCTTGTATTTGCGTATATTAGTGCAATATGTCTCATTTCAGGCGAATTTGTATCAACATCTGAACATATTTTATGGAGTCCTATAACTTTTTAGTGCAATACGCTAGGAAATATATTACTCTGGTATTGGCATTCTAACGCTTGTATTTGCGTATATTACAGCAATATGTTTCATTTGAAACGAATTTGAATCAATTGATCTGTACATATTTTATGGGGTCCTATAACTTTTTGGTGCAATACGCTAGAAAATATATTACTCTGGTATTGGCATTTTAACGCTTGTATTTGCGTATATTACTGCAATATGTCTCATATATTCCTCTCGTATTGGCATTTTAACGCTTGTATATGCGTATATTACTGCAATATGTCTCATTTGAAACGAATTTGAATCAATTTCTGAACATATTTAATGGTGGCCTATAACTTTTTGGTGCAATACGCTAGGAAATATATTACTCTGGTATTGGCAATTTAACGCTTGTATTAACCTATATTACTGAAATATGTCTCATTTAAAACGAATTTGAAACAATATCTGAATATATTTTATTGGGTCCTATAACTTTTTGGTGCAATACGCTAGGAAATATATTACTCTGGTATTCGCATTTTAACGCTTGTAATTAAGTATATTACTGCAATATGTATCTTTTCAAACGAATTTGTATCAACATCTGAACATATTTTATGGAGTCCTATAACTTTTTAGTGCAAGACGCCAAGAAATATATTACTCTGATATTGGCATTTTAACGCTTGTATTTGCGTATATAACTGCAATATGTCTCATATATTCCTCTCGTATTGGCATTTTAACGCTTGTATTTGCGTATATTACAGCAATATGTCTCATTTGAAACGAATTTGAATCAATTGATCTGTACATATTTTGTGGGGTCCTATAACTTTTTGGTGCAATACGCTAGAAAATATATTACTCTGGTATTGGCATTTTAACGCTTGTATTTGCGTATATTACTGCAATATGTCTCATATATTCCTCTCGTATTGGCATTTTAACGCTTGTATTTGCGTATATTACTGCAATATGTCTCATTTGAAACGAATTTGAAACAATATCTGAACAATTTTAATGGTGGCTTAAAACTTTTTAGTACAATACGCTAAGAAATATATTACTCAGATATTGGCATTTTAACGCTTGTATTTGCGTATATTATTGAAACATGTCTCATTTAAAACGAATTTGAATCAATATCTGAACATATTTTATTGGGTTATATAACTTTTTGGTGCAATACGCTAGGAAATATATTACTCTGGTATTCGCATTTTAACGCTTGTAATTAAGTATATTACTGCAATATGTATCTTTTCAAACGAATTTGTATCAACATCTGAACATATTTTATGGAGTCCTATAACTTTTTAGTGCAAGACGCCAAGAAATATATTACTCTGATATTGGCATTTTAACGCTTGTATTTGCGTATATAACTGCAATATGTCTCATATATTCCTCTCGTATTGGCATTTTAACGCTTGTATTTGCGTATATTACAGCAATATGTCTCATTTGAAACGAATTTGAAACAATATCTGAACAATTTTAATGGTGGCTTAAAACTTTTTAGTACAATACGCTAAGAAATATATTACTCAGATATTGGCATTTTAACGCTTGTATTTGCGTATATTACTGAAATATGTCTCATTTAAAACGAATTTGAATCAATCTCTGAACATATTTTATTGGGTTCTATAACTTTTTGGTGCAATACGCTAGGAAATATATTACTCTGGTATTGGCATTTTAACGCTTGTATTTGCGTATATTACTGCAATATGTATCATTTCAAACGAATTTGTATCAACATCTGAACATATTTTATGGAGTCCTATAACTTTTTAGTGCAAGACGCCAAGAAATATATTACTCTGATATTGGCATTTTAACGCTTGTATTTGCGTATATAACTGCAATATGTCTCATATATTCCTCTCGTATTGGCATTTTAACGCTTGTATTTGCGTATATTACTGCAATATGTCTCATTTGAAACGAATTTGAATCAATTGATCCGTACATATTTTACGGGGTCCTATAACTTTTTGGTGCAATACGCTAGGAAATATATTACTCTGGTATTGGCATTTTAACGCTTGTATTTGCGTATATTAGTGCAATATGTCTCATTTCAGGCGAATTTGTATCAACATCTGAACATATTTTATGGAGTCCTATAACTTTTTAGTGCAATACGCTAGGAAATATATTACTCTGGTATTGGCATCTTAACGCTTGTATTTGCGTATATTACAGCAATATCTCATTTGAAACGAATTTGAATCAATTGATCTGTACATATTTTATGGGGTCCTATAACTTTTTGGTGCAATACGCTAGAAAATATATTACTCTGGTATTGGCATTTTAACGCTTGTATTTGCGTATATTACTGCAATATGTCTCATATATTCCTCTCGTATTGGCATTTTAACGCTTGTATATTTGTATATTACTGCAATATGTCTCATTTGAAACGAATTTGAATCAATTTCTGAACATATTTAATGGTGGCCTATAACTTTTTGGTGCAATACGCTAGAAATATATTACTCTGGTATTGGCATTTTAATGCTTGTATTTGCGTATATTACTGAAATATGTCTCATTTAAAACGAATTTGAAACAATATCTGAATATATTTTATTGGGTCCTATAACTTTTTGGTGCAATACGCTAGGAAATATATTACTCTGGTATTCGCATTTTAACGCTTGTAATTAAGTATACTACTGGAATATGTCTCATTTGAAACGAATTTGAATCAATATCTGAATATTTTTAATGGTGAACTATAACTTTTTAGTACAATACGCTAAGAAATATATTACTCAGGTATTGGCATTTTAACGCTTGTATTTACGTATATTACTGAAATATGTCTCATTTAAAACGAATTTGAATCAATATCTGAACATATTTTATTGGGTACTACAACTTTTCTGTGCAATACGCTAGGAAATATATTACGGTGGTATTGGCATTTTAACGCTTGTATTTGCGTATATAACTGCAATATGTCTCATATATTCCTCTCGTATTGGCATTTTAACGCTTGTATTTGCGTATATTACTGCAATATGTCTCATTTAAAACGAATTTGAAACAATATCTGAACAATTTTAATGGTGGCTTAAAACTTTTTAGTACAATACGCTAAGAAATATATTACTCAGATATTGGCATTTTAACGCTTGTATTTGCGTATATTACTGAAATATGTCTCATTTAAAACGAATTTGAATCAATATCTGAACATATTTTATTGGGTTCTATAACTTTTTGGTGCAATACGCTAGGAAATATATTACTCTGGTATTGGCATTTTAACGCTTGCATTTGCGTATATTACTGCAATATGTATCTTTTCAAACGAATTTGTATCAACATCTGAACATATTTTAGGGAGTCCTATAACTTTTTAGTGCAAGACGCCAAGAAATATATTGCTCTGATATTGGCATTTTAACGCTTGTATTTGCGTATATAACTGCAATATGTCTCATATATTCCCCTCGTATTGGCATTTTAACGCTTGTATTTGCGTATATAACTGCAATATGTCTCATATATTCCTCTCGTATTGGCATTTTAACGCTTGTATTTGCATATATTACTGCAATATGTCTCATTTGAAACGAATTTCAATCAATTTCTGTACATATTTAATGGTGGCCTATAACTTTTTGGTGCAATACGCTAGGAAATATATTACTCTGGTATTGGCATTTTAACGCTTGTATTTGCGTATATTAGTGCAATATGTCTCATTTCAAACGAATTTGTATCAACAACTGAACATATTTTATGGAGTCCTATAAATTTTTAGTGCAATAAGCTAGGAAATATATTACTCTGGTATTGGCATTTTAACGCTGGTATTTGCGTAAATAACTGCAATATGTCTCATATATTCCTCTCGTATTGGCATTTTAACGCTTGTATTTGCGTATATTACTGCAATATGTCTCATTTGAAACGAATTTGAATCAATTTCTGAACATATTTAATGGTGGCCTATAACTTTTTGGTGCAATACGCTAAGAAATATATTACTCAGGTATTGGCATTTTAACGCTTGTATTTGCGTATATTACTGAAATATCTGAACATATTTTATTGGGTACTATAATTTTTCTGTGCAATACGCTAGGTAATATATTACTCTGGTATTGGCATTTTAACGCTTGTATTTGTGTATATAACTGCAATATGTATCATATAATCCTCTCGTATTGGAATTTTAACGCTAGTATTTGCGTATATTACTGCAATATGTCTCATTTGAAACGAATTTGAATCAATTTCTGAACATATTTATTGGTGGCCTATAACTTTTTAGTGCAAGACGCTAAGAAATATATTATTCTGGTATTGGCATTTTAACGCTTGCATTTGCGTATATTACTGCAATATGTATCTTTTCAAACGAATTTGTATCAACATCTGAACATATTTTATGGAGTCCTATAACTTTTTCGTGCCAGACGCCAAGAAATATATTACTCTGATATTGGCATTTTAACGCTTGTATTTGCGTATATAACTGCAATATGTCTCATATATTCCTTTCGTATTGGCATTTTAACGCTTGTATTTGCGTATATTACTGCAATATGTCTCATTTGAAACGAATTTGAATCAATTTCTGAACATATTTAATGGTGGCCTATAACTTTTTGGTGCAATACGCTAGGAAATATATTAGTCTGGTATTGGCATTTTAACGCTTGGATTTGCGTATATTAGTGCAATATGTCTCATTTCAAACGAATTTGTATCAACATCTGAACATATTTTATGGAGTCCTATAACTTTTTAGTGCAATAAGCTAGGAAATATATTACTCTGGTATTGGCAATTTAACGCTTGTATTTGCGTATATTAGTGCAATATGTCTCATTTCAAACGAATTTGTATCAACATCTGAACATATTTTAATGGAGTCCTATAACTTTTTAGTGCAATAAGCTAGGAAATATATTACTCTGGTATTGGCATTTTAACGCTTGTAATTGCGTAAATAACTGCAATATGTCTCATATATTCCTCTCGTATTGGCATTTTAACGCTTGTATTTGCGTATATTACTGCAATATGTCTCATTTAAAACGAATTTGAAACAATATCTGAACAATTTTAATGGTGGCTTAAAACTTTTTAGTACAATACGCTAAGAAATATATTACTCAGATATTGGCATTTTAACGCTTGTATTTGCGTATATTACTGAAATATGTCTCATTTAAAACGAATTTGAATCAATATCTGAACATATTTTATTGGGTTCTATAACTTTTTGGTGCAATACGCTAGGAAATATATTACTCTGGTATTGGCATTTTAACGCTTGTATTTGCGTATATTACTGCAATATGTATCATTTCAAACGAATTTGTATCAACATCTGAACATATTTTCTGGAGTCCTATAACTTTTTAGTGCAAGACGCCAAGAAATATATTACTCTGATATTGGCATTTTAACGCTTGTATTTGCGTATATAACTGCAATATGTCTCATATATTCCTCTCGTATTGGCTTTTTAACGCTTGTATTTGCGTATATTACTGCAATATGTATCATTTGAAACGAATTTGAATCAATTGATCCGTACATATTTTACGGGGTCCTATAACTTTTTGGTGCAATACGCTAGGAAATATATTACTCTGGTATTGGCATTTTAACGCTTGTATTTGCGTATATTAGTGCAATATGTCTCATTTCAGACGAATTTGTATCAACATCTGAACATATTTTATGGAGTCCTATAACTTTTTAGTGCATTACGCTAGGAAATATATTACTCTGGTATTCGCATTTTAACGCTTGTAATTAAGTATATTACTGCAATATGTATCTTTTCAAACGAATTTGAATCAATTTCTGTACATATTTAATGGTGGCCTATAACTTTTTGGTGCAATACGCTAGGAAATATATTACTCTGGTATTGGCATCTTAACGCTTGTATTTGCGTATATTACAGCAATATGTCTCATTTGAAACGAATTTGAATCAATTGATCTGTACATATTTTATGGGGTCCTATAACTTTTTGGTGCAATACGCTAGAAAATATATTACTCTGGTATTGGCATTTTAACGCGTGTATTTGCGTATATTACTGCAATATGTCTCAAATATTCCTCTCGTATTGGCATTTTAACGCTTGTATATGCGTATATTACTGCAATATGTCTCATTTGAAACGAATTTGAATCAATTTCTGAACATATTTAATGGTGGCCTATAACTTTTTGGTGCAATACGCTAGGAAATATATTTCTCTGGTATTGGCATTTTAACGCTTGTATTAAAGTATATTACTGAAATATGTCTCATTTAAAACGAATTTGAAACAATATCTGAATATATTTTATTGGGTCCTATAACTTTTTGGTGCAATACGCTAGGAAATATATTACTCTGGTATTCGCATTTTAACGCTTGTAATTAAGTATATTACTGCAATATGTATCTTTTCAAACGAATTTGTATCAACATCTGAACATATTTTATGGAGTCCTATAACTTTTTAGTGCAAGACGCCAAGAAATATATTACTCTGATATTGGCATTTTAACGCTTGTATTTGCGTAAATAACTGCAATATGTCTCATATATTCCTCTCGTATTGGCATTTTAACCCTTGTATTTGCCTATATTACTGCAATATGTCTCATTTAAAACGAATTTGAAACAATATCTGAACAATTTTAATGGTGGCTTAAAACTTTTTAGTACAATACGCTAAGAAATATATTACTCAGATATTGGCATTTTAACGCTTGTATTTGCGTATATTACTGAAATATGTCTCATTTAAAACGAATTTGAATCAATATCTGAACATATTTTATTGGGTTCTATAACTTTTTGGTGCAATACGCTAGGAAATATATTACTCTGGTATTGGCATTTTAACGCTTGTATTTGCGTATATTACTGCAATATGTATCATTTCAAACGAATTTGTATCAACATCTGAACATATTTTCTAGAGTCCTATAACTTTTTAGTGCAAGACGCCAAGAAATATATTACTCTGATATTGGCATTTTAACGCTTGTATTTGCGTATATAACTGCAATATGTCTCATATATTCCTCTCGTATTGGCTTTTTAACGCTTGTATTTGCGTATATTACTGCAATATGTATCATTTGAAACGAATTTGAATCAATTGATCCGTACATATTTTACGGGGTCCTATAACTTTTTGGTGCAATACGCTAGGAAATATATTACTCTGGTATTGGCATTTTAACGCTTGTATTTGCGTATATTAGTGCAATATGTCTCATTTCAGGCGAATTTGTATCAACATCTGAACATATTTTATGGAGTCCTATAACTTTTTAGTGCATTACGCTAGGAAATATATTACTCTGGTATTCGCATTTTAACGCTTGTAATTAAGTATATTACTGCAATATGTATCTTTTCAAACGAATTTGAATCAATTTCTGTACATATTTAATGGTGGCCTATAACTTTTTGGTGCAATACGCTAGGAAATATATTACTCTGGTATTGGCATCTTAACGCTTGTATTTGCGTATATTACAGCAATATGTCTCATTTGAAACGAATTTGAATCAATTGATCTGTACATATTTCATGGGGTCCTATAACTTTTTGGTGCAATACGCTAGAAAATATATTACTCTGGTATTGGCATTTTAACGCGTGTATTTGCGTATATTACTGCAATATGTCTCAAATATTCCTCTCGTATTGGCATTTTAACGCTTGTATATGCGTATATTACTGCAATATGTCTCATTTGAAACGAATTTGAATCAATTTCTGAACATATTTAATGGTGGCCTATAACTTTTTGGTGCAATACGCTAGGAAATATATTACTCTGGTATTGGCATTTTAACGCTTGTATTAGCGTATATTACTGAAATATGTCTCATTTAAAACGAATTTGAAACAATATCTGAATATATTTTATTGGGTCCTATAACTTTTTGGTGCAATACGCTAGGAAATATATTACTCTGGTATTCGCATTTTAACGCTTGTAATTAAGTATATTACTGCAATATGTATCTTTTCAAACGAATTTGTATCAACATCTGAACATATTTTATGGAGTCCTATAACTTTTTAGTGCAATAAGCTAGGAAATATATTACTCTGGTATTGGCATTTTAACGCTTGTATTTGCGTAAATAACTGCAATATGTCTCATATATTCCTCTCGTATTGGCATTTTAACGCTTGTATTTGCGTATATTACTGCAATATGTCTCATTTGAA